>JAJOOR010016411.1:0-42644 GCA_036250505.1 Solanum acaule | reverse complement strand
CCAACTGGATTAGCAAGTTCAGTAGGAGGTTAAGGTCGTCGGGAATAGACCTTAAGAGTTGGAGGTGGAGCTGGGGTTGGAATAGTTGGAATGGGAAGGACTGCTACGATCTTTTGATTTTTTGAGAATACCCAAGAAAGACACATTTAAAAGCATTGTGCTAAAGTTTATCTTTTCCAGGGGTAAGGTTATAAAAAAAACAGGTGCAATCGAACACACGTGGAGGAAGAGGAAACAAATTTTGGTCTGGATAAAGGACCGAGTGAGGACTATGGTACTGCAAAATAGATGAAGGCATGCGATTGATCAAATAACAAGCAGTAATAACAACATCACCCCAAAACGTAAAGGGACATGATTGTGAATGAGCACTGTTTGAGCTGTTTCAGTTAGATGTCTGTTATTTCTCTTAGCAATCCATTTTTTTGAGGAGTATGTGCACAAGAAAACAAGTGCAATATACCCTGGGATGACATAAAAGAAGAGAGAGAAGTAGAGAAGTATTTTCGGGAATTATCAGTGATTAACTTCTTATTGGAAATACCAAATTCATTGTGGATTTCAACATGAAATTTCTGAAAGATAGTGAATAGCTCAGATCTATTTTTCATTAAAAATAACCATGTACACCAAAAATAGTCATCAATAAAAGTAACAAAATAATGAAAGCCCAACGAAGAACTGACATGACTTGGACCCCATATATCAGAATGAATGATTTCAAACCTAGAGGTGGCCCTATTATTGACACATTTTGGGAAAGAGGAACGAGTGTGCTTACCAAGCTGACACAACTCACATTCTAACAAAGATAAACTAGATAAACTGGGGACCATCTTTTGCAATTTCAGGAGATTTGGATGAACCAATTGACTATGGAGCAATTCACAAGAAACAACAAAAGTGAAAGCAACATGTTGTTTTGGGATAGAGAGTAGGTTCAATCACTGTGACTCATGTCCTTTTCCAATCACCTCTCCCGTACTCTGATCCTACACAAGAACATAATCATCAAAGAAGGTTATAGCGTATTTCAATTTTTTTGTTAATTCGCTAATGGAAATAAGATTATATGGACATTTAGGTGCAAAAAGGACTGATTTTAAAGGTATATGAGTTATACCTATCCTTTCTACAATCGTCTTTGATTCATTCGCCAAAGTAACAGTAGAGAGTGTAGAAGGGGTATTAAGAGTAGAAAAAGTGTTTCTGTTACCAAAAATATAGTCAGAAGCACCAGAATCAACAATCTATTGTTCCTGAGACAAAGACTGTGTGACATAAGCAAATGAGTTATCAAGTTGTATTGTGCAAGCAGTTGATGATTGTTGCCTTGATTTTTTATATTGAAGGTAGATTGAGATGATCCATCCATTATGAGCCCTTTTTTTTGTCACAAAAAGAAGTATTGGAGAAAGAGCGAGATGAAATTTGACAGTTTTCTGATATGGTTGATTCAACAACCAGTTGATCAATCCCTCTATTTTTTTCCAATTTCTATTACTGAAATAGAAGAACATTTAGTGAGAGGGCTAAAAAACTAATAGCTCTGATACCATGAGAAATTAGAAGAAGAAAAGAAAAGAAAAAGATAGTGGGAATTGAATTAATTGATCATTCCGTCAAGTCGACGAGATTAAATAAATGTTACATATAATGTATTTAAGGAAAGAAGATAATAAAATATTACACAATCTCTTAAATACCTAATTAAAGAGACTAGGGAATATTCTCATAACTAGATAATTTAATCATGTCATATTTAAATATTCTCATATCTATACTATCCAAATATACCATAATTAACAAGGATGATTCCATGCCAATGTAAGATGTGTCCATGCATGCAATAATCTCTCCCCATTCTTGATAGTTAGATTTGATCTCTTTGCATATGTTCTTCTCCTTTTATAGCCAGAAATTTACTTTTCATATGTGTTGATTTAATGGTCTTCTCCTCTAATCTTTGCTTGCATATTTCTTAGTGAAATCAAAAATATTTCTTCATTGACTGGTTCTTGCTTCCTTTGTGATTTAATGAGTTGTCCTTTTGCAGATTTGATTGGCCCCTGATTTACTCCCCTGATTTGATGTTCGTTAGCTTGGTTTGTTGTAATGTATTTCCTTTGTAATCTTACTGACATGGCATCATCTATGTATTTTGTTTACTTATTTTTAGTAGGAATATCTTAGGTTAATTTCCATTTATAGAATTAGAGTCATAAAGAGCTAACAATGCCTCCCCCCTTGACGATGACAATTGATACACAAATGAAAAGGATCAAATTAAAAGTAGACATCCCTATTTGAATGTGAAGCTCCCCCTTTTTGTGTGTTTCCCCGTTTAAGATAATTGAGGGATTTCTCCCCGTTTGGTATGATAAAAAAGAAGCATAGAAACCCATAATTGAATTATAGATACACACATTTGAAAAAATACGTATAGATAGTCAAAAGCAAACAACATAACAGTTTTAAGAGAGCATATTACCCTACAAATACACAACTAAAAACAAATTTGGGGGAAAACCCCAATGAAAATATTATCTTAAATGAGCACAAAAAACAGAGAACGAGGAGGATTAATGATCACCGAGAAAGTATTTAAGAGTGTTGAGAACATTTCCACAGAAGGTATTATAGGAACGTTCCACATTCTTGGAGAAGTGGTGTAAGATTTTGGAACAGGGAAAGCAATTCTCACTATTGGAGGAGCTAACTCTAGCCTTGAGAGGGTTGACTTTTTTGAGCAGCTTATTCAGAATAGAGATCCCTTCCCGTTTTAATATATCTATGGTAATATGAAGCATGCCTTCATATGTACTTGTGAAGACAAAAAATCTTCTCTGTAGTTCCAAAACAAGCAACCGGGTATTGATATCATCTTCATTCTTAAGAAATTGAGCATGAGAGTCAATGGAGATCCTTGTTACCTTGATGATTTCTACCTTGGATTTCAAAAAGTCCTTCTTGTGTAATTTCTCAACAACTAGAACATAACCCATGCTTGAAAAGATGCAATGTCAAAGGTTGTAGAAATTTCAACTTGTTTAAACTTAGAGAGTTCGACCAAACAGTCCACCAAAATCCTAGAGATAAAAGCCCATAGGGTTGGCTCGTAGTATAATTTGAGTCCTCTGCACTTTCAACCATGAATTCCATAAACCACATAGCCATATTTATGCTATATTTCTTAAGCAGGTGATAGAGAACAAACACATCACGGGTTGAAATGCTTATCAGAGACCTATTTCGGTAACCAAACTGTTAGTTATGTGGGCCATAATGTGATTCTCGATACATAGAGATAGAGGGATGAATCCAAAAGATCAGTGCTTGGTTCAACCACAACTGCTTTGTCTACTTCTAGATAAACTTCAAAATCTCTAGGCTAGATGTCATTCGTGTAGGGAACAATGCCAAAAAATTTAGTATCAAGCACATTTTTGAATAATGATTTATTCACAATAATACAAACTTCTGTAACCCGAGTTTCCATCATACCACTATCATTAGATACTCAGAGATTAGCATTAAAAAATAAACAACTTCTTCATAAACTCAAAACAATAGAGACTAAAGAGCAAAGATAACTCCGAGCCTTGAGAAAAATATCCACTGGACGATGAGAATCCTTTAACCAACTTAGATTAACAATTCAACTAGGGTTTATGGGCTGATATTTTAAAGATTCATACATGTTCTTATGCTCAACACCTCACAACCTTTGCATGTCCTTTGGAGAGAGATCCAAACACATTACGACGTAATTTCTTGGTATCTTTTTTCTTCATGAAGGATGGTCTCTAATTTAAGGAAAGAGAGGGATAGTTAGAGGTGTCTTATTAAGAATCTAAAGTAAGTGAAAGAATTTCATGATTAAGGGTTTCAGAAGAGACTTCAACAGTCTTCCGAAACCCTTGATCAAGACATTTATTCACTTTCTTCTGATTCTTCAGAAGACACCTCGAACTCTCCATCTCTTTCCTCCAAGAAGATATCATCCTCCATGAAGAAGAAGGATACCAACAAATTGCGTCCTGATGTGTTTGTATCTCCCCCTCCAAAGGAAATGCAAAGGTTTTGAGCATATGATCAGGTATGAGGCTTTCAAAAATCAACATGTAGTTCCTGGCTGAGTTGTTAATCTTAGTTAGTTAAAGGATTCTCATTAACCGATAGGTTCTTTTCTCAATGCTTGGAAGTTAGCTTTGTTCTTTACTCTTTATGGTTTTGAGTTTTATGAAGAAGTTGTTCGTCTGTTTATGCTAATCTCAAGTCTTTATAGATAGTGCTGAGTTGGATATTCTTGTTATGAAAGTCCTGTTTCTTAAGAATGAATTGTTATTCGAAGATGTGTTTGGTACGATATTTTCTGACATTGTCCCCAATATGAATGGCATCTGGAATGACAATTTTAAAGTGTCTCCAAAAGTGGCCAAAACATCATGTGGTAGAACTAAGTTTCAATTTTTTTATTTGAGCATCTATCTCTTTGCTTCGAGAATCACATATTGGACCATATAATTACTACCACTATGGTTCCCCGAAAGGGGTACATGAGCAACATCTAAACCTGTGATGTGCTTGTTCTCTCATGTCTGCTTAAGAAATATATGATTAATTGTGTTATGTGGTTTAACAATACATGGTAGAAAATACACAGAACTCAAATGCTACTGCTAGCCTATGTTATGGTCTTCTTATCTCTAGGATTCTGTGACTTTTGGCCGATCTCTCTAAAGTTTAAACAACTTGAAGTTAAAGTTTCTACAACCTATGACACTCACAGATTTTGAAGCATGGGTTAAGTGCTAGTTAGTGAGAAATGGCACAAGAAGGAATCTGTGAAATCCAAGGCAGAAACCATCAAAGTAAAAATGATCTTCAGAAACTCTACTACTCATTTGCTTTAGTATGCAGATGACATCAAGACCAGATTGCTTGCTATGGAAAATAGTTTAGAGATTATCTAGGAAACTATAGAGAAGATCCGTCGCCTTCACAAGGACACCAACACCAATGTAGGCAAGCTCCATATTTCCATGGATAGGTTGAAACAAGAAGGGAGCTATACTGTGAATAAGTTGCTCAAGCTAGTCAACTCTTTCAAGGATGAAGATAGCTCCTTCAATACAGAGATCACCGTCTTTTTCCAGACATATTTCTCCAAATTCTCCAAGAATGTGGAATTATCCTACAATATCTTTCGTAAAAACATTCTGAACTCTCTTAGTTACTTTCTCGGTGATCATTAGTCCTCCTCGTTCTCGATTTGTTTTGCTTGTTTAAGAGAATGTTTTCATTGGGGGTTTGTCCTTACATTTTTTCTTTATAGTTATGTGTTTTAAAGGTATATATCTCCTTTTAAAACTACTCTACTGTTTGTTTTTTTAATATCTATGCATATTTTCTACTATGTGCATTTGTAATTTTATTAGGTGTGTCTATGCTTCTTTTTTATCCTACCAAAAGAGCAGAAATCCCACAAATATCTTAGACAGGGGAAGCACATAAAGAGGGGGAGCTTCACACTCAAATAGGGAAGTCTTCTTAGAACCTAATCCTTTTCATTTGTGTATTAATTGTCATCATAAAAGAGGGGGAGATTATTAGCCCTATATAGCTTTGATTTTGATAAACGACAATTGACCGAAGATATTCTAATAGGAAAAGAAGTAAATAAATACAATGATGGAATGCTAGGTAGATCACAAAAGAAAGGAAATAAATCAAAGTAAACCAAGCTAACAAAATCCAACCAAGGGAGTAAATCAGGGACCAATCAAATCAGCTAAAGGACAACTCATCCAATCACAAAGGAAACCATTAAGCAGTTAATGAAAAAATCTTTCTGCTTTCACCAAGAAGAAGACTATTAAATCAAGACATATTAAAAGAAAATAACATGCCAGAAAAAGAGAAGAAGATATGTGAAGAGATCAAATCAGAATATGAAGAGAGGAAAGAAATTTGCACACATGAACACATTTGTTATTGACATGCAATTTACAGTCATCCTCAATCAATGAATCATTAATATTACTTGATCGAATGAAATACCCTTCGGTGTTACTTTTTGATTAAAGAACGACTCATTAAAAACCAGTCCTAGTATTAGGAGAAGCGTGCGAATGCACTTTATTTGAACTTATGTGCTATATTTCTTTTTTGTTTCATAAACCATTGTACTCTCACTCTACAATTGTAAGAAAAAATGAGGAAGAGGAGACAATTTGAGTTATATAGTTAGATGTTGTGTCTAGAAAGTAAAGTCTTTTAAAAATCAGGAATCATAACTACTGTTCCCCACAAGTTTACAAGAAGCTTGCAATTCAAAAGATTTGTTCTACATCACCAAAAGTAATTGCAATTTATGTGTGAGTTTTCTAAAGCCATATGGAGTAAGATTTTCCACTAGCAAGGAATTGTTACATAGGCATTTGAATAGGATTTTGAGTTTGAATAGGCATAGGTACATGCTAAAGGAAAGACATCTAATGCAATTTACAAAATGGTTTTCATAGCATAAGTTTACAGTATTTTAATTAAGAGGTATAACATTGCCTTTGAGGATAAAAGTTTTAATCCTGAAGTTGTTATCTTCTTTAGAGGATTCTGCAAAAAATATTTTTTAGAGGATCCATGACGAAGAGTTTAGGAAGGAAGCTTGAAGAGATGAATATATAACCCTAGTCGTAGTTTGAATAGTCATTGATATGATATACTAGATATTTGTTTTCTAGTTTGCTAGTTTCTCTGGTAATAAATTCTTCTTATTTTTTTTTTTCAAAAATAGAAAGTAGGAATCTCAAAGAAGAAAGCAAAAGAGACCATGATTGGACTTACTACTAGATATCAATGGAAATAGATATTTCCAAGGAGTTCGCCAAAAAAAATAGATGGATTAATAATAGTAGAACCCAAAAGAAAAGAACTCAATTTAATCACTATCCATAACAAATTTATAAGAGCATAAAACCCTTATGTGAGACCTAATTAGTGTTTCATCTTTGCCCTCCCATGTGAGTTCCTTCCACTTGTTTGAAAGCGAAATAAAATTTCTGAAAATGATTTCCCACTCATTGGATAGTTTTTCCTATTGAATTGGCTTAGTTGGCCTTCCTTTATCATTTGAGATCTCTATTTCATCTTGCTACTCACATACTTCTTCATTTTTTCAAGACCTTTTCCTCCAGTCTTGCCACAACCCTTCCTAGTTCTAGAGGAATCACAGATGAAAATCATAGTCAGTTTAAAGTACTACCTAAAATCAAAAAAATTACAGAATATATATAGATATTTACACATATGCCTGTAAGGCTCGAGATAAAGACTAAAATAATTGATAATTTAGCTTTATTTTGTTGTATTATAACAAACAACTGAGTCAAGAAATTCAAAAACAAAACAACGAGAATATAAAAGAGATAATAGCCTCTCTTTTGATTATTCAGATCATTCCCATTGGTTATAAATTTTACATATTACATATAATACCGTTAGATTCCAAAGGTGTAGATCAAAACACCTATTCATTCTGATTAAGGTTCAAATTATGCATATGGACAAAATAGGTACCTTCACATATCTGGTTTATATGCAACGATAAAGGGTTAGTAATATAACCAAAAATAAAAATGTTAGACATCACTGAATTGCTCGGAACATTTATTTTTTCATTAGCACAATGCTAATGATACTTGTCTTTGGGGTGGGGTGGGGGTCTCTCAAGGAAGAAAGTGAAGGGGACAAACATAAATTTAGCAATAGGTCTGCTCAAGATAATAATTTTCCCTTCATGAATTAATGTTGGTCAAAGAATAGTTCTTGTCTAAGAGAACTACATTTATATATAGAGAACTTGGAATTTTTTTAAATGTATCAAAATGTAGAGATATCAAATTGTAATTGCTAAATACAAACCAAAAGAAAAAACAGAAGAAATAGACATACAACCAAATTTTAAGGAGTAAATATTTTAATGATTAGAATAAGTCAATATAGGGAAACTGAATCATTTCAACTTCAAGACAAAAAAGCTATGACAGGCTGAGTGATTTGATAGTTCAAGTTTTTTTATTGTTACCAAATTGATGGTTAAAACTATGTGTAAGAACTCATAAATAATATATGATAGAGTTAACTTCCTGCCACAAACGATTGAGAGCTCTTGAAATATATTGTAAGTGTAACTACCATAGTTGTCAATTAGTAGTGTGCCCATAAATTCTAACATTGAAACTGGCTCTTGTAAAATCTTTTTTGTACTCAATGCATTCAAATATTCTGGCACCAAATGATTGGAAATTAATACCTTTCTTTCCTTATAGTTATGTTTTTGGATTGCAATGGAGTTAACAAATCAAATCATTTGATGATAAAGTATACCTCCATTTGGCGTAGAAATTACTTGTTTTCCAAATATCTTGGTTCCCTTTTTTGGGATTTTTTCTTGCCGGTTGGTGGGTTTGTGGAGGTGGTGAATTTAAGCCAATGATGATTGAATGGAAGATTTGATAGGGCGATCTTTGGTGTGTGTGCAACCACCAGATTTCAAAGGCTAAGGCAGCGCGTATGTGTGCAAAACAAACTCAAAATTCTTTACCGATAAGTCCTAAGAAAAAAAAGAAGGGAGGGTAAAAGAAACAAAAGAAATGGTGGAAAGTATTCCCTCTGTTCACTTTTATCTATCTACTTTGGACTTTGCATGCCCCTTAAAAAGGTATTACTGAAATGAGTTTTTACCATGATACCTAAAACGTTTGATTAACTTAGTTAATACATTTTTCTTGTCTTCACTGGAATAACATAAATTATCCAATCAAAATAATCCTCTAGCCCTCAAAACTCTATCAATGTCAAGACTAAAAGCTCTAATTTCTCAAGGCGTCTGCTGTTGCTAACATCTAATACATTTCCCTCATGAACCAAATCAAATACATTATCGTGAAAGAGAAATCAATGATCTAAACGTAAATACAATGGGACGAGATCCTTGCAGCAATGAATTTATTAAATGGTGAAGTGATATTCAAACGTAGGAGAACATTCATATAGTCATATTTCTTTCAATAATTCTAGCTTCAAATTTACCAGATCCCCTACCAATATCAAATTCAATTCTAATTCCTCCACCATTTCCAACATTGCTAACACATGATCAATTAAAAGATTATTCTCCCCCCTTCTATCCTTAACATATCTCCGACTATCATAACCCCACTACTTACTATATAAAAACAACCAACACAATCTCTAATAAGTTTCTTAACATTCAAGCAAGATAAATTCTTGCAACCAATACCACTCTAACCATAAATCTTTCCACTATAATTTTTTGAAGGCGAATCATGTAAAGAAAACATACCAACCTTTAAAATTGTCTTTGCAAAGCATCTTTTTCTTTGCAAATACTCGCAGCTAATGAAAATAAGTTTCTTTCCAAGACTCCAACCATCAGGACAAGGCCATTAATATTGTAATTCATAAAGTGACAAAGAAATCCAGAGATTTCATACAAGAATGCCCTATAGAAGCAACCCCTTTAGTGATTTCAGTTCATGAGTATTTACCCAAAGGAATCAAATGAGTCTGCAAGAATGTTCTCCCTTGAGTTAAAATCTTGAAACTAGAAAATAAAAGCTTTCATACCCTAAGATCTATTATACAAATGTACAATCTCTTACTAGAGACCCTCTTTTTAAAGAGCACACAATCCTTTCAAAACCAAGAATGATGAATCTTAACATCATAAGATTAACAATTAGACATCGAAACAAAGGAAACCACAAAATATTGAACCAAAATATAACCCAATACTTTTAATTAGATAGATTGACAAGCATATTGCAAAGCATTTTAGATACGAACTCTACGAGAGATAAAAGAAAAAAGAGAATCATAAGTTGCTAACCTTTTTAGTTTGGATTGCAAAAACTTACTCTATAGAGAAGATGATGAAGAGAGGGAATTGATTATGTTAAACCCTAAAATTTTGTGAGTTGGGGAGATATAATTTAGCCCTTTGAGAAAAAGAGGGAAAAAGTCAAAAGAATTTTTCCCGTTGGTTCTGAAATTTTGAGTTTAATTTTCTAAGTAACCCATAAAAATGTGCTGATAAAATCTAAGAAGATGGTTCTACTATTTTTCTTTTAACATCTTTGCACTATATTTCTCATTTATTCCTTTTTTGCCATTTAAAATCTTGAGAGATAGAATTAACTTAATAATAAAAATATAAATAATTTAGATGATATATAATAATTATACTAAACAAAAAAACAACAAAAAAAAAAACTAAATATCAAAACGAAAAAATCTAAAATACACAACAAACTCATTAAAAAAATTCATTTGATATTCAAATTGTTAAATATCTTTTATTAGATAAAAATGTAAAAATATGTAAAATTGATAATATTATTTATTTAAATTTAAAAATCCTAGTATTATGAAAATAAAGATAGTCATGTGCGTGTATATTGTAAAAAATAATTACTTTTCCTATCATATCTCTACATAACTAAATTTGTAGGTCATACACACGATATTACTAAATCCTCATTTATTTGCACTTAGTAGATATCTTAATTTTAAATTATTCATATTTTAATCACTAAAATGTGTTGGTTTTTTATGTTACAATAACTTAGTGGATCCGAATAGGTCTGGATAAATAATAGTTGTTATAAAGTCCTACAGTCCAAGTTCTTGCATGGACTACCCTATTTTGGCAGTCTTTAATTTTTATTCCGCCAATTGATGATCTTTAACTTTTGTCCCTACTGCTTATTTAATGACAATTTATTTTCCAAAGAATCCTTAACTGTGACTTAATTTTGTTTGGAAAATATTTTTAGATAATGTTTACAATTGTTATCCTCAACCAAACCATTGTTGCCCATCATTGCAACCACTTGTCATCACCACTAGCCACTATTTACAAGCATTGCCATCAAACGTCATTACCATAACAAACATAGATCATTACTGACAATCACCACCATAAATTATCATTATATATATTTTCTATAATGACCCGGAAGGTTATTTTGGAAATTTTTCAAAAAATACCATTTTACCCCTCCCAATATTGACTCAGAATCATTTCTGATTGTTTTGAAATTGATTTCAAACTTTGAGTAGAAATTGTGAATTATGTAAGTTTTTGGTTTCAAAAGTAAAATTGTTAAAAAGTAGTTTTTGGTGTCTTTTGGAGTTTTGAGTGTTGGAACCGAATTCTGTCGATTTCATGAGTTCTGGAATGTGGAATCTAGTCTAATAGAACTTCCAGTTTTAGATTCGGAGTCTTTTTGATGATTTGAGCTCCTAAGTTCGGACTTTGTGAAATTTTAGCCTTTCGGTTAACTTTAGTTAAAATTTGGGGTTCGAATGCTCGGATTAGAATTCTAAGAGTTTCATGGATTCGGGGGATGATTTTATGCCTCACTGAGGTCTTGGTTGAATTTTCAGAGGTCTCAAGCTTGATTTGGCCTTTTTATGCGTTATGTTAATTTTTTGAGACTTTCATAATTTTCAGGTCAACAAGACCTCATATTCGTATTTCAATGGTTCCATTAAGTCTGAAACACCGAGTTTAGTGAAATTACATATATGGTTTGTGTGTACGGGATTCCAATCAAATTTGAGGGTCTTTTCGATGTTTTGAGTGTTGACTGATTTTTCTAGTGCCTAGGATTTGTAGTACCTAGCGTTCGCGAAGGGTTAGTTGCTTTCATAACCTTCACAAAAGTGAAGGTTCGATCGTAAAAGCGAAGGGACAGGTGGCCCGACCATAGCAATTGCGAAAGAAAGTTCACTTCCGCGACCTTCGCGAAAGTAAAGCCCTTTCATGACCCAGGGGTACCCCCTAGATGTAACATGGCGTGTAGGACCTCGAAATACCCCATACAAGCCTCTTAACATTCATAACATGAGAAATAGAATAATTAAAATAAAACAATAGTCCAAGTCCAATAGTTTTATAAAATAAAAGCGGAAGTCTAAAACACTTGTCTCATTAGTCATCTATTACAATATAATGAAATTGGGCCTAGCCTATACATCATGTCCAAAACTGAAATACAAGAAGTACACTGAAACAATGAAAATCCGTCCTCGAAGCATGAGGACTCACTAAAGCTTGGGAACCTCGTAATCAACCACTAGCCACAAAATTGAGAAACCTAATTGTCGGACCCTACATTTGGGGAAAAGTAGGCAAAAGTATGTGTTAGTACAAAACAATATACCAAGTATGATAGCTATGCATAAAACATTTATATCATGCCAGAGGGAGGGCTTGCTTACCCTCTATTCCTTTAGCCGTAAGCATCGGGCAATTACTCATTTTATGACCACTCTTACCACAACTAAAGCAACCATCCTTGCCAGCTAGGCACTTACCCTCGTGCTTCTTTCCACACCTTGTACAAGTAGACATGAGCAATGAAGATCCACTACCATTACCTCCTTGAGGCTTAGAGTTAGACACCCTATATTTGTTGAACTTAGGAGGAGCATTGGAGGAACCTTGACCGAAAAACCTTTGTCGAAATATGGGATGACCATGTCCATCGGACCTTGAATGAGAGAAATTACCATCACCGGTTTTATCCCTCTTTGTATCCCTAGACTTTTCCTTAAGTTTCTCCTCTTCAATTTGTTGTTCTTGAACCATGAGACGAGAGATGTCCATGTCATTAATGAGCATGACGTTCGGCACTCTTTAACCACCATTTTGGACACACCCTAAACAAACTTACTCATCCTTGCCCTTGAATCGACAACCATTGTTGTAGCATGTTTAGACAATTGTGTGAGCTTTAGAGCATATTCCCTCACACTCATAATCCCTTGTCGAAGGTAAATGAACTCAAGCACCTTGGCTTCCCTCATCTCAAGGGGAAAAACCTATCAAGGAAAGCGGCTTTAAACTTCTCCCAATCAAGAGGACCCACATCTTCCCGTCTCCCTTCTTTCCATTGGTTATACCAAATTTGTGCTACACCCTTAAGTTGATAAGCGTCCAACTCCACCTTTTCCACTGGCGTCACTCCCATGATCGTCAAGACTTTGTAGGCCTCATCAATGAACTCTTGAGGATCTTCCTCAACCTTAGAACCATGAATTTCCGGAGGATTCATCCAAGTGAAGTCCCTCACTCTAGATGCCGCCATACCCACATTTGGGTTCACGGGAACCGCAACCACCTTATTGGCTTTGGCCGTCATGGCTTGAAACACATGAAAAGCAGCCCTAAACTCTACATTAGTCACTTGCTCGGCCAAAGGATCGATCGAAACTTGAGGATCTTAGGGAGGAGCTTCTTGTTCCATATTCTCCCTCACATTCCTTCTAGCATAAGCTGTTCGAGTAGCCATATCCTGTAGAACATCAGATAAGGATTAGGAGAGAGACCTTATAGAGTTAAACTCTATCGCTCGACTTTAAAGTAATGAAAGAAGTGGAGTTTCCTAATCATCTTGTAGCCTCTCATTCATAAATGTGGAGCACTTCACACTCATAAACAAGACTCTACTCGATGTGGCTTATGAGACATCCTAGGACCATTCCAAACCTTGTGCTCTGATTACTAAGTTTGTCACGACCCAGGGGTACCCCCAGATGTAACATGGCATATAGGACCCCGAAAGACCCCATACAAGCCACTTAGCATTCATAACATAAGAAATAGAACAATAGAAGTAAAATAATAGTCCATGTCCAATAGTTTTATAAAATAAAAGCGGAAGTATAAAACACTTGTCTCATTAGCCATCTAGTACAATAGAATGAAATTGGGCCTAGCCCATACATTATGTCCAAAACTGAAATACAAGAATTAAGCTGAAATAATGAAAACCCATCCTCGAAGCATGAGGACTCACCAAAGCTCGGGAACCTCATAATCAACCACTAGCCACGAAACTTAGAAACCTGACTATCAGACCTTAAATTTGGGGAAATGTAGGTAAGAGTACGCGTTAGTAAAAAAAATGTACCAAGTATGATAGATATGCATAAAACATTTAAATCATGCTAAAGGGAGGATATTTCATGACATGCAATTGACCAAGCTAAAACATGATATAAAAGGGTTAGAAAACATAAGTCATAAAACATGGTAAATGCAAGCTAACTTAATTAAAGTCTTTGAAAACATATGATATACTTCTTGAAGTAACCTTAGTTCATTATTATTATGGGGGATTAGCCTTAACTGACATAGAGATCATGTGAGCTATAACATGATCCCTCAGTGTCTCCCACACCGAAAAACATTGTCCTACTTGCCAAGGTAAGGACCATGAACTTCTATCTTAGGTGGATCCACTAGCTAATGTCTATCTAGACAATCATCCTATGGGCGCATGATGAGTCCACAAATTGGACTCATTTAGGGCTTTATTTTGATAAGAATAGTGTCCTCGAATGCGTATTTTGTCTAAATATCTGATGAGAACTCTTAAGTTTCAGGTATTTGAATTTTTAGTGAAAGCATGGACACTTAGGCACAAAAAGGAACAAAGAGGCTGAAAAGAATGAAGAATTTGAAGCCTGAGCATCACCAAGCACACTTGGCGATTCGCCGATGGGATTAATTCCGCCCTTTGTTCCAGTACGCAAAGCCCTGAAGTAGAAAGATAAAAAAGGCGATAAAAGGAGCAGTCGGCGCTTCGCTAAATATTTCCATGAAGAAGTACTATACCGCCCAATGGTCCAGAACATGAAGATGCTGAGGGCAAGCATGAAACGACAATGAAACAGAAGAAGGGCGAGTCGCTGAGTCATTCGGCGACATCGACTAACTTCGCCGAAAGATCCGCCAGCACTATTTTCTGAAGTCTATAAATACTAAATTTTTTATTAATTTTTAGGTAGTCGAACATTTATTTTAATTTTCCATAATAGAATAGTACTTTTTGGATATTTTCTCTCAAGTTTGGAGAGGGTTTTTGGGAGACTTTAAGAAAGAAGGGTTTCGTCTTCCCCAAGTTGGAAGTGGGTCTTCTCCATTCTTCTTCCTTTGCTTAAATCAAGGTTTAATTTCTTATACCCATTTGATTTCACTATAAGTTTAGGTGTATTTTGTTATTTCTTGATGTAGGGCTAAAAACCCCCATTCTTGGGGTGTGATTTAGCAAATATGTGTTGATATTATTGTTGGGTCTTGCTTGCTGATGGGTTAGATGTAGTTTAATGGTGATTTCACCTAGTGGTTTTGGTTTAAACTAAAGGGTTTGTAGTTGCAAATACAAAGCCACCCATGTGTTTTCGGCTTGCTCGAGAGGGAGGTCGCGAAACCAAGACCACTAGACTGATGGCCTAAGGAGTGGGTCGACATGAGGTTCAGCCTGAGAGGGTGAGCCCTAGTCTCATATGCTAACACTCAACTCGAGAGAGTGAGTTGGGTAAGGCGTAGGCTGGTCTTCATGCGGCAAATGGGTGTCCGAGAGGAATGCATTTGAAACGAGGTAAGTTGCCCAAGAGGGAACTTATTTCCATTTAAAGCTTAGCCTAGTCACTATTATCTTACAAATTTCCTTTCAAAAGCAGGTACCCAACTACTTATCTCAACTTGTATTGTAGTCACACCCCAAGAATTCTCACCCATACTTGATTTTCTTGTTATTTTTGTTGTTTTTACTACTTGTGACAAAACCCCCAAATCAATATTTGACACTTTTGTGTCACCTCCTTTAATTTACTATGTTTTTAATCGTTAATGTCTTTAGCTATGAATAGTTAGAACTAAATTTTATTTTTCTATTAATTCTCAAAACCACTTCCTTGGGACACGACCCCAACCTTTAGTTGGGTTACTATACTATCGACGATCGTAGACACTCGTACCGTAGGTTAGTGTCATTGGTCACGATAAGCATCAGCGCACATAGGTAAGGGATAAGGAGATTGCTTCTAGAAACCCGACCTCTACTAACATGAGAGCTTCCATCTCAATATCCTCTCGGTGCTAACCATAAATCCCACAGAATAGTCATTTATTACTTGTTCTTATTATCCATGGAAAGGCACATCATCTTGCAAATCCAAGCTAAGTCATGATCCATGGAAAGATATCATTCAATAATCAATCCAAGCTAGGTTTCATTAGGATAGCTCTTAATCTTTGATTCAATTAGGTGAGAAGACCTTTCAACCTTAGAATCCTTATTATGTGAGAAAACCTTCACATCATGCTTTCATGTGTTTATGAGAAAATTATTTCAATAACATCATCATTGATACTTTACTCTCAAAGCTTCCTTAAAACATTTGCATATGTTTCATAAGAACATGCATAATTTCATAATTTACCTTCCAAAGTTCAAAACCCACTTTCAATCATCAACCTTTAGAAAACATGGGTTAGTTATCGATTTCATCATAAATTCATGCAACTCTATCAATACATGCTCAATTTCATAAAACTATTGCTTTATAATCAAAATCCACATCATATGATCGTAACTTGAAAATGTGGGGATTTCATGTGTTCATGGGGAAATCATCATAAAATCATAGTATTTCATCAATTTATGCATAAGAGATCATAATTCAATCATTTAAATCAATAATCAAAAGAACCCATGATAAATGAAGAAAACCCTAACTCCATTGGGGATTTCTAACTTTGAAAATAGGAGAATTTGGGAACTCCATGAATGTAACGAATCCATGGATGAAAACTATCATACCTTGAATCCAATTGCTAATCTTCAATGGAGGAATTGAGACTTGACTTGAAACCCTAGGTTGAATCCTTCTTCTTCAAGCTTTCTAGAGAGAGAATTATAGGAGAGTTCTTCTTTTTGGTGAATTTGGAGAAAATGAAGTGAATGGGATAATTTGGGGTTTGAAATCACTTATATAGGGGTCTTAGTGCAGGGTAAAACGACCTAGTATAGGAATTAATTAATTAGAAAATGACCCAATTACCCTAGAACTTAACTGCCGACCTAATACCCATGACCACTGACGACGGACCTTGGTTAGGACGGCGGGCCGTCCTGCACGACCGTCATTCATGGTCAGTAGGTTGTTTTTGGGCCAGTGAACTACGGTCCCCCAACCACGGACCGTGGTCTTACCTACGGTCCGTTGGTCAGGCTGTGGTCCTCAGCCTCTATAGACCTTAGGGGTAACCATCCACAATCCACACTATGGTCCGTGGTCCTACCCACATGCTGTGGTTGGCCTCCTTGGCTGGCATCTGCAATTTTAACCCTTCGTCACTGGAGTTACAACAAATATGGCCAACTGCGACACAAAAATTGTCACAAACAAGTGCTTTAACCCTCCAAACTTATCCATCAATATATCCTTCTATTACGACTATACTATACTATCATTTCTTATATATCAATTAAAACAAATTATATAGATATACGTGCACAAGATATACTATAAAATCAAAATAGGCAGGGCGGTGCAATGGACACTTGTTCACCATCCACAAGCTCATCATCGATTCTTGCCCCTTCTTTTTTTTCCACATGATAGATGCAACTATGTCAAATCAATTCTTTCTATTTATTATTATCATTATTACATAAATATAGAAAAATATATTTTAGGCTTGTCTACTTCTACTTCTACTTCAATAAATTAAGATTCAATTATTTTTTAAAAATAATTTATCCTTATTTTTAAGAAATTATTTCCGCACATATCCAAGTACTCCCTCTGTCCCTAATTACTTGTCCACTTTTGAATTGACACACCTATTAAGAATACAGTAATTGATATAGTGAGTGTACCATTTTACCCCTATTAATTATGAAATGGATGAATTAAAAACTTAAGATTTTCTAGAAGTTCTACATTTTTCAAAGTAATAAATTGAGGGTATAATGGAGAATTTTTTTTGTCCTTTCTTGATTTGTCAAAATGGACAAGTGATTAGGGACAACTAAAAAAGGAAAAATGGACAAGTAATTAGGGACAGAGGGAGTACTAATTACACGAGTCCTTGTCGGTACAAATTTAATATATATTATTTTATTTATCTTAATTATATTAAAGAGATAAATTTGCGAGAATCAATCAATTACTTCGCAAATATTTACAATTTTTCTTTAATGAAAAAACAACAATCAAATTCTTCGTAATTTTGATTGTTATGGTAATGCATAAGTTGAACAACTAAAATAAGTTGGAGTTTACATTCGTTGGTTCGCCCACCTAGGATGCCACTAATTATAACACATTTTGGATCGTAACACAATTTTTATTTCAGCCCTCAAAAAAATAAAAATTGAAATAATTAAATAAACATGCACATAATCAAAATTTAATTAATTTATTATAAAGTTTAAACTTACCCTAAGTAAACTCACAATATCCCTATAAACATGTTGATGTAAGAATATTATGATATAAGAAAGGAGAACAAGCACACAAGTTATCATCAACGTGTGTGCTTTTCAAAATTATTATGTAAGCTTGAGGGTTTGTTTGTTATTTAAGTTTATTTTACAACTTTTGATTTTCAACTTACTGCCGCTCTTTTGATTTTCTGGAATTCTCAGACAAATTTATCCTTTGCTTACGTAATCTATCTAAGTGCTTATGTGAGATTAAATTATACTTATTGTGGGTCTCATCCAACTCTTTTCCTTCTATTTTTTGTTTGTTTGTTGTAAAAGGGTATTTATTTGTATATAATAATTAGGAAGACCTTACATCTAGAGAGGAGGCATACCCAACAACTGGTATTCCATTCTACTAGCATCAGTAGTAGTAGTAGCTTCTACATTTATGTGGGATTGTTAGCTAGAACATTTAAGTTAGAGTAAAGGGTATATACGCTCTAGTTTTTGGATGGCAGGGGCACAAATATCCCAAAAGTATGATGGAGGTGTTAGTTTCAGCAGTGAAGAATCAATAATGGAGATTCTGAGAGAAAACTGTGTGAAACTATATTGAACTCATAGAGTCATTCATACATTTACAAATGAGTATTCACTCTATATATAGTACATTGCATTTTGGTATTAGCTAACTAGGTTAGTTACTTTAACTCAACTATGATTTATAATAACTAACTTGTAACAACTTTCCTAACAGACTTATAACTAACTATTCTAAAAGTTTACTGCAACTACCACTGTCTTAGCTCCTTTACTACATAACACCCCTCCTCAAGGTGGTGGCTGAAATAGGTCTCTTACTCCCAGCTTGGATATTAAGAATAAATGTGAAGCTTTTTATAACCCTTTTTTAAGCAGATATGCCAGTTGGTCTTCTGTTGAAACATGATGAGTCTTAATCATTTTTTGTAGTAGCTTTTCTCTAACAAAGTGTCAATAAATGTCAAAGTGTTTAGTTCTATCATGAAAGATAGGATTGGATGTAATTCGAATTGAAGCCTTGCTGTCACAATGTAGATTCACTGGTTGCTTGATATTTATCCCCAACTCCTTAAACAAACCAATAAGCCAAGTGATCTATACTACATCTCATGCCATGCTTCTGAATTCAGCTTCAGAAGAGCTTCTAGCCACTGTCATTTTTCTTTATTTCTCGGAAATGAGTGCATCTCCAAATTTTACAAGAAAACATGTTATTGACCTCCTTATTTGTAAAAAAGTTCCACAGTCAGAGGATCCTTGGAAATTCTAATGCTGTAGGTAGTGATAATTCTTGTCTAGTGAGTGAGACTATGGCATTCTTTAGTAACAACAAGGGTGCTATGCCTAGATCAAGTTTCAATCCCAACTCTGGATCTAACCTCATTCAGGAGTTGGTCCTAGATCTTCTCATAAATCATCCACAAATAATCATCTCTATTGTGACTACTGCAAGTGGAAAGGTCATGTGAGATCTACTTGTTACAAACTTCATGGCTACCTTGTTGATTTGAAGGGTAAGATGAGAACAACCAGTGGACTTTTTCCTGGAGCCAATTTTGTAGGCACTTCTACTGGTAATAGTCATCTTATGCAGTATTTAGCTCAGTCTGCTCAGGGACCTAACAACAACTCTCATGGATGCACTACTTTCAGGCCAACTGGTGGTGGTTTCCCTTCTACTACTCCTTCTCATACCCCTATGTCTAATCACTATGATCCACGGGTTCAACAACATCCTTATTTCTCTCCATAGCAGTACCAGCAGCTCCTGAACATGTTAGATCAAGAGAGTGAGAAGGCAAAGGCAAAGGCCAACTGTGATAACATGCTGGCATCAGGTATGAAACATTGTTTCTCTAATATTATTGAGGTTGATACATGGATTATTGACTCTGGAGCTTCTCAACATATGGTTCATAACATGACTCTGATGAATTAACACTCTTCATTACATAATGCCTCATGTAATAAGGTTTATTTTCCCAATGGTGCACTTGCTCCGTAGCTCACATTGGTTCTTCTAAGGTCCTTGGAGAAACAAAGATTTCAAATGTTCTGCATATTCCTGCATTTCAACATAATTTGTTGTCAGTTTCTAAACTCACTAAGGAGCTAAATTGTCATGTCCTCTTATATCCTAAATTTTGTGTCTTTCAGGACCTCTCAAATGGGACTATGAGGCGGACTGGCAGACTGGAGAATGATCTATATGTTGCGAATGCTGATTGCTTGCTGAATAAGTCTCTTGGAGTGCCTTTGCAGTCTACTCCTACCTATGTTCATGTGGCTCATACTACCTCTACTCAGTCTTGTAATGTAGATATGTCTCTTTAGCATAAAAGATTAGGCCATGTACCTGTATCTACTATTAGAAACCTTAAATGTTTCATGCCTATATCCTCTAGCTCCACCTCTATTTGTACTATATGTCCTTTGGCTAAATAGTCCAGACTGTCATTTCCTTTGGGTAATTCTACTACTACTGCTTGCTTTGACCTTCTCGAGTATGGGGTCCTTATCGAGTAACTACTCATGATAATAAGAGATACTTTGTTACTTTAGTTGATGACTTTTCCAGATACATATGGTTAATCTTACTTAATTCTAAGGCTGATGTTATAGTAGCTTTAACCAATTTCTTTGCCATGGTTAGGAATATTTTTTCCACCACTATTAAATTACTCATAACTGACAATGGTTGTGAGTTTTTCGATGCACAAGTCACTTCTTTGCTTCACACACTAGGCATTCTTTACCAAAGTTCCTATACTTATACCCCTTAGCAATATAGGGTTGTTGAAAGAAAATATAGACATATTCTAGATATGGCTAGGTCACTAAGGTTTCAGGCCAGTCTACCTCTCAAATTCTGGGGTGAATTTGTCACCACTAGTGTCTACTTAATCAACAGACTTCCCTCCAATGTTCTTTAGGGCAAGACTCCTTATGATTTACTATATCATATTCCCCTTGTTTTTGATCATTTAAGGGTGTTTGGCTGTCTTGTGTTTTCCACTGAGGTGCGAGGTGTTGACAAGTTTGCCACCAGATCTATTCCTGCAGTATTACTTTGTTACTATACTCTTCAGAAGGAGTACAAGTTGTATGCTTTGACAACTAAGGATTTTTTTGTTAGTACGGATGTTGTGTTTAAGGAGGAGGTTTTTCCCTTCAAACACATGAGTTCTTATTGTTCCTCTTTATTCCCTGTACTACAGTTCCTAGATGATCCTATTGCGGTACTTACTGATGAGACCAGTGGTGTTGTTATCCCTATTGATGTTGATTCAGCTGAGGGTGCTTCAGTTGATACTCATACTACTCAGAATCTTTCTCCTGTTGTTGAGGAAGTGTTGGCTGAGCCCTTTAATTCCTCATGTGTTGTTCCTGCTATTATTAGTGACAATAGACCTTTGAAGAGATCTACTAGGTCCACAAAACCTCCTATTTGGCTTCATGATTTTCACACTTCTAAGCCTACCTCCAGTTGTCTGTACCTAATCTCCAATCATGTCTCATATACTAATCTCACTGCATCCTATGGTGTTGCTTTAGCCTTTTATGCTACTATTTCTAAGCGTAGTACTTTTCTTGAGGCTTCTTCACAACCATAGTGGGTGGAGGCTATGCATGTAAAGATTGCTACCTTAGAGGATAACCACACTTGGAGCCTTTATGAGTTACCACCTTGTAAATAATCCATTGGCTGTAAATGGATGTTTTAAAATCAAGTATTTAGCCTCAGGGGCTGTTGAGAGGTACAAAGCCAGATTAGTTGCCAAGGGCTTTAATAAAAAAGAAGGTATGGACTACACTGAAACTTTCTCTCCTGTGGCTAAGATGGTTACTATCAGGTCAGTTTTGGTTGTTGCTACTGCCAAACTTTATCTTTTTTTAGATGGATGTGCACAATGCCTTCTTATAGGGTGATCTTGTTAAATATGTTTATATGGTGGTGCCTTCTGGTTTTTCCAGACAAGAGGGGTCTAACATTGTCTGCATATTACATAAGTCCCTTTATGGACTCAAATAGGCACCTAGACAATGGAACTTGAAGTTGATTGAAGCATTTGTTCGGATGGGGTTTGTTCAAAGTCACTATGACCACTCTTTGTTCACTAAAAATGTTTGTGCAGAGCTGGTAATAGTCCTTGTATATGTAGATGATCTACTTGTAAGTGGAAGTTGTACTACCCTGATTGACAAGACCAGAAATGATCTAAAACTCAAGTTTAAGTTGAAAGACTTGGGTGAGCTGAAGTGTTTTCTCGGCATTGAGTTTGCTAGGTGCAAGGAGGGGTGTGTAATGAATCAACTCAAATATGCAGTGGAACTCATTTCCTAGATGGGATTAAGTGGTGCAAGACCAGTATATACACCACTAGATCCTAATGTAAGATTAACATCTATTCAATATGACACACACACAAGGTTTAGAAGCTGCTATTACAAATAAAGCTTTGGAGAACATTGGAAGGTATCAAAGGCTAGTAGGGAAGCTGTTATACCTAACCATGACCAAGGTAGACATCTCTTTTGCAGTTCAGGTTCTAAGTCAATTTATGCATGCCCCAAAAGAGTCTCACATGGAAGCAACACTTAGGGTTGTTAAGTACATTAAAGCATCTCCTAGTTTAGGTCTGTTCATGCCTGCACAAAGTTCAGAATTGCTTACTACTTATTGTGACTATGACTGGGGCACTTGTCTACAAACAAGAAGGTCAGTAACATGTTATCTTGTGAAATTTGGAGATGCACTCATTTCCTGGAAATAAAAAAACAAGAGACAGTGGCTAGAAGCTCTTATGAAGCTAAATTCAAAAGCATGGCTTTAGCTGTAGAAAAGATCACTTGGCTTACTGGTTTGTTTAAGGAGTTAGGGATAAATATCAAGCAACCAGTGAATCTACATTGTTACAGCAAGGCTGCATTTCAGATTGCATCCAATCCTATCTTTCATGAAAGAACTAAATACTTTGACATTGATTGCCACTTTGTCAGACAAAAGCTACTACAAAAAATGAGTAAGACTCATCATGTTTCAACAAAATACCAACCGAAAGATATGCTTTCGAAAGGGTTATGGAAAGCTTCACATCTATTCTTAATGTCCAAGCTAGGAGTAAGAGACCTGTTTCAGCCACCAGCTTGAGGAGGGGTTTTATACAGTAAAGGAGCTAAGACAGTGGTAGCTGCAGTAAATTGTTAGAATAGTTAGTTATAATCCTGTTAGGAAAGTTGTTACAAGTTAGTTATTATTAATCATAGTTGAGTTAAAGTAACTAGCCTAGTTAGATAATAGCAAAATGCAATGTACTGTATATAGAGTAGATACTCATTTGTAAATGTATGAATGACTCTATGGGTTCAATATAGTTTCACATAGTTTTCTCTCAGAATCTGCATTACTGATTCTGAATTCTGAACTTTGTGCAGGCATGAACAGACCTAAACTAGGAGATGCCTTAATGTACTTAACCACCCTATGTGTTGCTTCCATTTCAGACTCTTTTGGGGCATGCATAAATTGACTTAGAACCTGAACTGCAAAAGAGATGTCTACCCTAGTCATGGTTAGGTATAATAGCCTCCCTGCTAGCCTTTGATACCTTCCAATGTTCTCGAAAGGTTTATCTATAATAGCAGCTTCTGAACCTTTTGTGTGTCTGTCAAATTCAATAGATGTTAATCTTACATTAGGATCTAGTGGTGTATATATTGGTCTTGCACAACTTAATCCCATATCAAAAATGAGTTCCAGTGCATATTTGAGTTGATTCATTATATACCCCTCCTTGGACCTAGCAAACTCAATGCCATGAAAAAACTTCAGCTCACCCAAGTCTTTCATCTTAAACTTGAGTTTCAGATCATTTCTGGTCTTGTCAATCAGGGTAGTACAACTTCCAGTTACAAGTAGATCATCTACATATACAAGGACTATTAGCAGCTCTGGACTAACATTCTTACTGAAGAAAGAGTAGTCATGGTGACTTTGAACAAACCCCATCTGAACTAATGTTTCGGTCAACTTCAAGTTTCATTGTCTAGGTGCCTGTTTGAGTCCATAAAGAGACTTGTGTAATATGCAGACAATGTTAGACCCCTCTTGTCTGCAAAAACCGGAAGGCACCACCATATAAACATATTTAACAAGATCACCCTATAAGAAGGCATTGTGCACATCCATTTGAAAAAAAGATAAAGTTTGGCAGCAGCAACAGCCAAAACTGACCTGATAGTAACCATCTTAGCTACATGAGAGAAAGTTTTAGTGTAGTCCAGACCTTCATTTTTATTAAAGCCCTTGACAACTAATAAGGTTTTGTACCTCTTAACAACCCCTGAAGCTAAATACTTGACCTTAAACACCCATTTACAACCAACGGGTTGTTTACCAGGTGGTAACTCAGTAAGGCTCCAAGTGTGTTTATCCTCTAAGGCAGCAATCTCTGCCTGCATAGCCTCCACCCACTGTGGTTGTGAATAAGCCTGAAGAAAAGTACTAGGCTCAGAAATTGTAGCATAAGAGGCTAAAACAACACCATTGGAAGCAGTAAGATTAGTATAGGAGACATGATTGGAGACTGGTACAGACCACTGGAGGTAGGCTTAGAAGTGTGAAGATCATGAAGCCAAATAGGAGGTTTTATGGACATAGAAGATCTCCTCAAAGGTCTACTGTCACTAACAATAGCAGGAACAACACTTGAGGAATTAGAGGGATCAGCCAGCACTTCCTTAACAATAGGAGAAAGATTCTGAGTAGTATGAATATCAACTGAAGCACCCTTAGCTGAATCAACATCAACATGGGTAACAACACCACCTGTCTCATCAGTAAGTACCTATGTAGGCTCATTTAGGAAATGTAATACAGGGAATAAAGAGGAACAAGCAGAACTCATGTGTTTGACGGGAAAAACCTCCTCCTTAAACACAACATCCCTACTTACAAAAAAATCCTTAGTAGTCAAAGCATACAACTTGTACCCCTTCTGTAGAGTAGAGTAACCAAGTAAAACTACAGGAATTGCTCTAGAGGCAAACTTGTCAACACCTCGCACCTCAGTGGCAAATACAAGACAGCCAAACACTCTTAAATGATCCAAAACAGGGGGAATATTATACAGTAAATCATGAGGAGTCTTTCCCTGATGCATAGTAGAGGGAAGCCTATTGATTAAGTTGACACTAGTGGTGACACATTCACCCCAGAATCTGAGAGGTAGACTGGCCTGAAACCTTAGTGACCTAGCCATATCTAGAATATATCTATTTTTTCTTTCAACAACCCCATTCTGCTGAGGGGTATAAGTACATGAACTTTGGTGAAGAATGCCTAGTGTGTGAAGCAGAGAAGTGACTTGTGAGTTGAAAAACTCACAACCATTGTCAGTATTGAGTACTTTAATAGTGGTGGAAAAAATATTCCTAACCATGACAAAGAAATTGGTAAAAGCTACTATAACCTCAGCCTTAGAATTAAGTAAGATTAACCAAGTGTATCTAGAAAAACATCAACTAAAGTAAGAAAGTATCTCTTATTATCATGAGTAGGTACTCGATAAGGAAACCATACATCAGCATGTACAAGGTCAAAGCAAGTAGTAGTAGTAGAATTACTCAAAGGGAATGACAGTCTGGACTGTTTACCCAAAGGGCATACAATACAAATAGAGGTAGAGCTAGAAGAGATAAACTTGAAACATTTAAGGTTTCTAATAGTAGATACAAGTAAATGGCCTAATCTCTTATGCCAAAGAGACATATCTACATTACAAGACTGAGTAGAGGCAGTATGAGCCATAGGAACATAGGTTGGAGTAGACTGCAAAGGCACTCCAGGAGACTTATTCAGCAAGCAATCAACATTCATAACATATAGATCATTCTCCAGTCTACCAGTCCCCTCACAGTCCCACTTGAGAGGTCTTGAATGACACAAAAGTTAGGATAGAAGAGGACACAATAATTTTGCTCCTTAGTCAGTTTAGAAACCGACAACAAATTATGTTGAAATGTAGGAATATGTAGAACATTAGAAATCTCTGTTCCTCCAAGGACCTTAGAAGAACCAATGTAATCTACGTGAGCCAGTGCACCATTGGAAAAATGAACCTTATTACAGTAGTCACAATAGAGATGACTATTGTGGATGATTTCTGAGAAGATCTAAGACCAACCTTTGAAGGAGGGTTAGATTCAGAGTAGGGATTGAAACTTGATCTAGGCATTGCACCCTTGTTTTTACTGAAGAATGTCATAGCCTCTTTCACCAGACTAAAATTATTACTACCTATATCATTGGATTTTCCAAGGATCCTCTAACTCTCCTCAGCCAAAACTAGAGAGTAAGCCTTGTTAACCTTTGGAGCAGAATCCGGCATCATGATCTGACTTCTACACTGATTGTAAGACTCATTAGTCCTAAGAGAAATTGCATCAGTCGTTGGTATTTGAAATGTGTTGCATAGGTCTTAGACACCTCACACGCACATCCATGACAGGGCATAAGGGAGTCAAACTCCATCCACAACTCCTTAAGTCTAGAGAAATAACTGGAAACAGATAACAGTCCCTGACAGAGTGTAGCAATCTCTTTGTGCAGGTAAAATATCCTAGATCCATCTACCTTATCAAACCTTTCCTTCAAATCAATCCATACTTGTTGAGCACTACTAGCATAGACTATACCACTTAATAACTCCCTACTAACAGAAATCATAATCCATGATAGAACTATGGAATTACATTTTCCCACAAGTCATGCATAGCAGTGGTGAAATTATCCTTAGAAGATTGACCAGTAATGAATCCTAACTTTCCTTTACCTAGAAGACCAATTTTCATAGATATGCTCTATAGAGAGTAGTTTTCAGATCCTGTGAGTTGGATTGAGACTAAGGAACTACCTGGAGTGTCACAAGCTTGCAGATGAAGAGGATGATGAGCATCTATGACTGAGTGAACTCCACCGATCCTTGAGGAAGCACCTGCAACTGAATTGATGGCAGCAGTAACTTCCACCATTGTAGAGATCTGAATGAACTGTGATATTCGTTGTTTCTAGGACAATGCAACTACTCTTCTTCGAGCCTTATGCTACACTGAAAACAGAGATCCTTAGAATAGCTCTTATACCATGTTAGTTTCAGTAGTGAGGAATCAATAATGGAGATTCTGAGAGAAAACTGTGTGAAACTATATTGAACTCATAGAGTCATTCATACATTTACAAATGAGTATCTACTCTATATATAGTACATTGCATTTTGGTATTATCTAACTAGGCTAGTTACTTTAACTCAACTATGATTAATAATAACTAACTTGTAACAACTTTCCTAACAGACTTATAACTAACTATTCTAATAGTTTACTGCAACTACCACTATCTTAGCTCCTTTACTGCATAACATGAGGGTATCTACATATTATTTATGATAGTTCAAGGGTATATTTGTCCTTTGTCCCAACTTAAATTGTTTTACGCTCAAAAAATGAAAAGTGTCACATAAATTGGAACAAAGAAAATAATTGATTCATATTTGAAAATTTATGTTGACCGATCAAAATTTAAAATCAATTTTGTGTTATTTTTCAAATTTAAAAACTAATTTATAGTTTGTTTTTAAGTTAATTTTTAAGTAACAGTGTATTCAAATATTAATATTATTTGCATATTATAAAGGAAAATTTACATAGATGTTTTCTATTAAGAAAGTATTTATAATTGATTGCAATAACATATTTTTTCACTGGACACTTGTAATAGATTTATAATACAGTTTTAATATATTTTATAGATAACAATGTATTAAGCATATGATACAAATTTTGTTCGTGGATATACATTTATCACACACTTTAATATACTTGGAGGTCGTTTTGTAGAATGTATTAATAAAAATAATGTTTGCATTAGTTTTGTGTATTAGTAATACCTTGTTTGATATTTGTTTTTAATGATATATATGTATAACTAATGCAAGCATTAGTTACACACATTGTGTATTGAGGAGTACTACTAATACCATGAATTTCTAGGTATTAGTAATGCAAAAATACATGCATTAGCATGAATAAAGACCTAATTACCCCTCAAATGCAGCTTTACATCTTTTCCACCATAATTGTGGAAGATGCTTTTGTACATAAATATTTTTATACATACATATTTATTAATACATCAAATCAAACAATGCATAAAAAATATTCTATGTATAATTAATTCAAGCATAACTAATACAAGCAATAATAATACACTCTATTTAGATCAATTATAGTTATGTTTGAAAATTTGATGATGTTTTAATTGTTAATTTAATTTTTAAATTTTACAAAATACATATGGGTTGAATCTATTAACTTATTTGTTTAGTTTTTTATTTTATAAAAGAAAAAAGTAAATAAAAATACAGATTTCTTAAAATATAATTAGTGAGTATTTGTAATTTTGGGTATAAAAAAATTAAATCATAAATCTAATAAGGTTTTCATAATCGGGCGAAGTGCGGATAAATTTACTACAACAAAGACTTTTCACATGTCAATTTATAAGGAGTAATTATCCATAATTCACACCTTTTTATTTTCTATACTTAAGGGTCATTTGGTAGAGTGTAAAAAATAATACATGTATTAGTTTTGTGTATTAACAATACTTTGTTTGCTACATTTTTTATGCTACGTATAACTTGCACTAGTTATACACTCTATTGTGTATTAATGTGTGTATTACTAATAAATATCATGAATTTCTATATTTTATTAATGCAAGAGAATTTAATGCATGTATTAGCATGATTAAAGACTTAATTACTCCTCAAAACCCATTTTACATCTTTTGCACCATATTTGTGAAGATCTTTGTAAATAAATATTTTTATATAATACATTGCTATTTTTCATACACCAAATCAAACAATACATAAAAATAATTCATGTATAATTAATGCAAGCTTAACTAATACAAGCATTACTAATATCTTAGTGTAGAAAATTAACAAAGTCAAGTCTGCAGTGTCGAGACAATCTATATAAAAAAAATCATTACCATCATCATTATCACCGGTAGCTTATATATCCAATTTATATCTTAGTGTAAAAAAAGAGGTTTCAATTAGCGTTGATGTATATAAACTTCACTATGCCTCCTGGATTTGTAAGTAAGCAATTATTAGTCATATCAGGCACGATTGACAATTTACTACACAAGTTAAATATTATTGAAAAAAAATAAGAGCCAAAACAAAATGAAAGATCAAATCTCCACATTACCCAGATGGACAGTTAGCTGCTAAAATATTTAGCTCAAAACCTTCTCTTGACTTTCTAACAAGATTGCGTATCATAACATGACCGTCTCAACAAGTACAGGGGTCTAAAGCCAAGATTCATAGAGAGGTCTTATACTTGTTTTAGTAATCATATATAAATTGAATAACTACAACATACAGTAAAACCTCACTAAATTAATATAAGGGGGACCATAAAATATTATTATTTTATAGAAATATTATTTAATTGATAAATTAATATTTATTAATTTTAAAGAGTGCTTTGAGATTCAAGGAAGGTTAATTTTGATCCATCAAAATCATTATATTTTACTAATTTATGTATCATATTTATTTAATTTAAATAAAAAATAAATTTATTATATTTAAAGTACAGTGAATACATTGGATCTTACTAACTTATGTATCATATTTATTGAATATGTATAAATAATAAATTCATAAAGTACAATGTATATGTATGATTCATTGTAAAAATAAATTTCTTATACATAGTGTTCATTGTTTCTTAATAATCAAATATTATTCATTGTATATTTACTAAAAATATTCGATGTACGACAGTGAGAGAATAAAATATATAAGCAACATAAAAAAATTTGAAACCATATCCATAAATGACTTCTCATTTAAAAGGTGTCACAAAATTACCAATGATATCAAATACGTAAAGTATTATGTGAATGCAAAAGAGATCATTCCACATGCACTCAAAAAGATTTGTAGTTGTGGTAACACCGAAACTTTTGGATGCAATAAAAGAACTTAAAGATGATTTTCAACTAGATTTGAATTTTTATCAAAAAATAATAGAATCATATTTTACTAAATTTTCTTACGTATATTTGTCTTTCAAAGAATTCGTAATTTATAATATTACTGTGACCATATATTTATATAGGGGTCTTTTGAAAATATATTATCTTATTATCTTATTAAAATGAGTGATTATTTCCATTGGCCCAAGTCGGAAACAGAGAAAAATATTATGTTAGAGAGATTATTAATTTACCGAGTATTAATTTAGTGGGGTTTCACAGTACTCAATGCTACAAGTGGAGTCTCGAGAAGATAGGATGTGCACAAACCTTATGAAGTAAGGATCTAAACAATGGAAGTTTTAAATGAAAAAAACATAATATAATATAAAGTTTTGGAATAATAAACGCGACTCATAATATTTAAAAGTTTATTTAATGATATTGAAATAGTCGCGTTGATATAATGATATTAAAATAGTAGTAATTTGTTGCAGTACTTGAAATTTTAAAAATATACAAAAAAAACAAATTTGATTTTTTAATTAACACACAACAATAGATTTTGCAAAATGCTAAAATTTTGACCATTTAGTAGACTTTAATATAGCGAGAGAATACAAATAGAAAGGGGAATAAAAAAGGTAAATGTAAAAATAGTAATGTGGGTTCATGATAATTATCATGATATAAATAAGTCAGCAAATTAACAGGTAGTCACATAAAAAAATGTTACAATTAAATAAACACCATTCCATTTGGGACTCTAAACGATTGCTTTAGTGGCCTAATGGTCGAGACGACCCTGCCTACCAAACAACTAGATTCTTTAGTTTTCGAAGCTTTAATTTTTAAATTTGTCTTCATGGACGCAATATAGCTCAGAGAAAATGTTAGCTGGAGGAATCTATATTCAGTAAAACCTCACAAAATTAATAAATATGGGACCATGAAATATTATTATTTTCTAGAAATATTATTTTATCAATAAATTAATTTAAAAAGTGTTTCGACACCACAAAATTCGTTTGGGGATGAAATCTCAGAGAATTTAAATGAATCCACCTGTGAAAATATCATTCATGAACTTGGGATCATGATTAATGATCTCGGTTAGCACAATAAAATGAATGTTAATAACCTGTTGGATGAGTGAAAAAGATACATGTTCATAGGTCCATAGCTTAGAAGAAATTGTGGATACCATTGAAAAAAATAATGTTGATGGTAAAGTAGAAGATGATACAATACCTTTGGAACAAGTTACGGTGAGGAAACACTTGTTACATTTATAACTCTTCCCAATTTTATGGTGCAATTCAAAAAAACAACACCGAATCATGTTGGATGCAATAAGAAAAGTTAAAGATGAGCTTCAACAAGATTTGAATTTTAACAAGAAAATAGAACACAATAGAATCATGTTTCACTAAATTGTCTTGGATATAATTGTGTTTTTAACGAATTATTAATTTATAAAATTAATGGGACCATATATTTATGTAGGGGTCTTCATAAAATATATTATCTTATTATCTTATCGAATGAGTGATTTCTTTCCATTGGTGCAAGTTGGGACCGGAAAAAAATATTTTCTTAAAGAGGTTATTGATTAATCTAGTATAAATTTAATGAGGTTTTATTGTATTTGTTGAAGATCTTGTGTCACTCCACATACTAACTGCTGGTTTACTAGTTTTCAACCCGTGAATTCGAACATTCAGGTTCTCAATTCTATCTGAAGTCTACATTTTACAAACCTATAAAGTACTTGCTGCAGTAAAACTCTCTATTTTAGTTCAAGACTAGGATACAACATCTTTACAAACCATATGAAGCATTTATGCTACTAAACTCACTGGTCAATCTTTTGCTCATAATTAATTCACTGAGTAGATTTTCTTATAACTACTCATGATTCTATATATTAGGAAAATTATTCTTAATCCTCCTTCAATAAGATAAGCATTCCATCTAATTTTCTATTGGCCTTATGATATTGACTAAACCACATCATCTTATGATGTACTAATTGAATTTGATTTTTGCAAAGTAACATGCCTCTAAGAGAATTCTATGAAGTAATATCAACTTTAACAATAACAACTGTCCAAAGAATAAAAACAAAAGAATATGATTAAGAGATTGACATATAGTATCATGGATAATAAGAGATCTCAAAAGTAGAAATCAAGTATAAGCATGCAACTTTTTAGCACTAACTAGAAGTTGCATTTTCATCCATATCCAAGTATTAGATTCCCAAGCATATACATATGGTAGGCATGTGAAATAAAAATCAGTCTATATATTAATTAGTCTATCAATTAATCTCAATCATATCTAGGCGTATGGTTCACCAAGCTATGATCCTATTATTGTAAATCATATTAACTAAAGAAAGCTTATGAGTTAAGGTATAAGAATATTACCTTTTATTAGATTGCTAGGGAAATACATGACACCTTCTTTCTAGTAAGCATGAAAGCTAGCATAGAATTTAGGAGTAAACATAAATATTAAAGAGAAAAAAATGGAAATTTGATTGATTTATTTAGCACAATGAACTTTAATACATTTTCCTCATAGGAATGGAACTTATTCATTCCAATTTACCTGTCTTACTTCTTTTTGATCTATCTCAAACAGAGTGTATATTTTTGAAATAAATGATGATTCTATGTAATACTAGATTTCCTTAATAGTACAAAATATGGTATCAAGAATTACGAAAAACTAGACCTAACCATCACTAAATAATTAGATACACCAGAAGCAAGGAGCAAAAGGCAAAAAAAGATTGAAATTACAGCCCTAGAGTGTTGATATCCTAAACCCATGGCCTAAGAGTATAAATTTTGCAATAAGGAGGAAATCCTCTCTTTATCTCTACTTAGTTACCCAGAATATTTTTGAACTAAGACTCGAACCGTTCTTCGTAGTGAGTGAGATTTCACCAAGAATTTAAAAATTTTCTTAAGTGTTAAAATCACTAGACGTAGCACCTTGAGTTCTAAAAAGAACTAAATTGGACATAGGAAAATCTAAAATTTTGCAAGTTATGCTTAAGTTATGAATTTTGGGTCAACTTAAAATGACCATAACTCTTAGTACATGATGAGTTAGGTGGGATACAAGATAGCTAATGAAAGGTCTTTGAATTATCTTTCCAACTCCACCAAGTTTGCTAAGTTTCAAGTTCAGATGAGTGAGATATGCCTTTTTGAAGTCAGGCCGTCCAGTTAAGGAAAGTTACCCAAAAATAGTATGGGGTATTTTCGTCTTTTCCTTACCAAATCAGATTTAATTCATTTTTAGTAAGGTTTTGTGGGTCTAATCCTATTAGGTTCAGTTTTATAATCTTAGTATACACCTAGGGTGTTAGTTGAGAGTTCAAGAAGAGAAAAGAAGAGAAAAGAGGAGAAAAGAGGAAAGGATCAAGGCGTTTGTTGAGATTCTTGAGAGTTGTTATAGATTTTCGCCATGGGTTTGATTCCTAAGAGGTATGTAAGCTTCCATAGTGTTGGGTTAGTCCACCCACACGCCAATCATGATTTATTCATTGTAATTTCATTCTTCAAATTTAAGGATTTAAGTTCTTGATGAGTTCTTGATAAGTGTTCATGAAGTTTCCTTATCGATTAAGTTTTGATGTAAGATTCTACTTGGTTCAAATTCAAACAACCATATCTCTTAGAATATAAAGAGTTACGTGAGCTATAACCTATCCAATTAAAGGTATTTGAATCTACTTTCCAACGCCACCAATTTCGCGTCAATCCAATTTCTGAGTAAAATGTTATGACTATTCCAATAAAGTATTATAGCATTTTCTACACTCTATCTTGTAAACTTAGGAAGTAGCTGAAGCATAAAGTATTGCACATGCTCAAAAATTATTTAGGAATACTTAAGTACCTAGGTATCCAAAAAGATCCTATGGATTGGAATCAAGAACTATAATGGGCAATTGACCATGATAAGAGAAGAAACAATAAGACAACAATTTATAGAATGGTGTTGGCCGCCCGTGTTTATCACATATGCATTGAAAGGAAGAATAAAAGTTCCCATGGAAGGCAAGGGACTCTACTGTACTAATTAGATATATCACTCTGGAAAGTTTTCTGCAAGGGGCATATTAGGCCTAGACTAGTACAAAGATTTGACCACCTCAATTACTATCCATAGTTCCTGCTTCCTAGTAGTTTTTTTAAATGTTGTGTTATGATCATGATTTAGTTTGTGTTTGAGATAAGTTCTTTAGATATTTGATCATGCTCTACTGAATTGGTGATGCCTAGTTCAATATTTTTTATTCTGTATAGAAACATTTACTTGGTATATAAAATTTATTTTATAATAAAAAAACTGATGATCACATCTGCTAAGATACTAATTAGCTTAAAATTCAAGCGCCCTTAGAGAAACATAGATTATGTTAGCCCTATATGCCTAGTTCAAGTGAAGTGCACAAACTTCTCCTAGTACTAGGGCAAATTTTTGTGGACTCTTTTTTTGTTCTAAAAGGAAAATACAAAGCTACTTCATTACATCAAGAATTTGTAAAAATTTCCTTGATTGAGGATTGAGAAATTAGAAGAAGAAAAGAAGAAAAAGAAGAGATAGTGGGAATTGAATTAATTGATCATTGTAACGACCGGTTCCCATCGTTATAGAAAAGCCAATGGGGAAAATTTTTGGATCGAAAAACTTTATGGTAGTATTCGAAAATTTCCCAACCTAGTCCAGATTTGGACGAAATTGGAGTCAGTGAGGTCTAGGGAAATCTGGTAACAAGTGGGAGGTATGAGTGTGATTTTGATCATATTAGTAGATAGCTAAGACGTTAAGGAATCCGTACGACTCTACGAAATTGAATTCGGGTGAATAGGACTCCCAAAAATAATCTTAGCATGAACAAGTATTTTCTGAGTGTCGTGGGAGGAAGGTGTGATGTGAAATGGGGGTTTGGAAATTCTTTAATTATCTCTCTGTTTCGTGCAAGCCGCTATGGCGGGATTTCTGCCGCCAGAGCAGGGTGAGGACCGTTGTGGTGGGACAAACATGACTTAAGTCAGAAATAAACCCCAAAAATGTTTCATTCTGCAAGTTTCGACTTTGAGAGCTAAGGAACGACCCCAGGTGTTTTCTTGACAGTTTCTCACCATTCTTGAGGCTAAAGGTAAGGTTTTCACTCCCCGAGTCCATTTTTCTATCCGTAGAACTTAGTTTCTTGGGTAATTATCGATGGGGGAGGGTTTTGATCTGGGATTTATGGTGGAAAAAGCCCTAATCTGGGTATGGGGATCAAGGGTTTGACCTAGGGTTGATTATTTCGATTATAATCCGGGTAATTAGGTTTTTTTTATTGATCCTTGCGTTATATTGATTATTTGTAGACCAAGAACAAGTGGAAAGAATCCGGAAAGGGAAGAATCAAACTTTGTTCGAGGTAGGTGATGGTTGTGATTTTATGTTGTGTGATATATGTTTGTACTTGCTTCATTAAATTGCATGTATGTATGCGAATGTTGCATTATTGATCACACTAATCGTAAATGAGTATGAACGAATAACTATATGCCATGTATCACCTCTTAATTGTATGGTTGTGAGAATATACTGTGACTGTGATTGTGGTATGTTGAATGGAGCGGGTGTCTCGTTTCGACACACTAACTGGGATCGAATGTCACGTACCGACATAAATATTGGAACGGGTGTCACGATCTGACACACTAACTTGGAACGGGTGCCACGATCCGGTACACTAAATGTTTGGGTATGGGTTCCGTGAGAGGACCAATGACTTGTTAGGCATACACTTATTGTTGAGAATGTGGAATTGTACATTAATCTTGAAATGATATTGACATTGTATATGTTCGGTGTATGCATGTTTATGATGTTGTAATTACTTGCTTATATTGCACTTAGTTGGATAGCCGCGTAATCCTACCAGTACACTGTGGTTGTGTACTGATACTGCACTTGCTCTTTCTTTGTTGAGTACAGGGCATCTTCAAGCGGCTATTGACAAACCTCGTTTAGAAAATCATTGATCAATCGAATTCAAGGGTGAGTCATTCTTCCAGGCTGCCATGAGTTCTCCTTTTGCTCAGTCCATCTTATTCAGACTTAGATTAGTACTTTAGTTATTCTCTTGTTTAGTTTGGGTTGTACCCATTTCCTTAGACTTATGATCCTTGATAGAGTTTTTGGTACATTTACTTTCAGGTTCTAGGCATTATTTCCGCATTTGATTGTTAGACTTTTGTTGGAGTTTATGGGAACTCCCTATTTTTCTTTTCTTAGACATTTAAACCTGCTTCCGTATCTTTAAATGTGTAGTATTTTGGTTAAGGCTGCTTAGTTGAGTTGTAGTAATGGTTCTCCCATAGGAGGGTTAGTATGGGTGCCAATCACGACAGTCTAGGTCGTGACAATCATTCCTTCAAGTTGATGGGATTAAATAGTTATTACAGATAATGTAAATAAGGAAAGAAGATAATAAAATGTTACACAATCTTCTAACTACCTAATTAAAGAAGATTAGGGAATATTCTCATATGTAGATTATTTAAACATGCCATATTTAAATATTCTCATATCTACACTATCCAAGTATACCATAATTAACACTCCCCCTCAAGCCGGAACATATAAGTCATATGCTCCTAGTTTGCCACAAATATTGTCAATTCTAGATCCTCGGAGTGATTTAGTGAAAATATCCGCCAGTAGATCTTTTGATTTGACAAAACTTATGGTGATGTATCCAAACTCAATCTTCTCCCGAATGAAGTGACAATCTATTTCAATGTTCTTCGTTCTTTCATAAAACACTGCATTAGAAGTGATATGTAGTACAACTTGGTTATCACAAATCAATGTCATCGATTCAACTCCTCCCATCTTCAATTCTTGGACAAGCTGTCTCAACCTTATAAGCTCACATGTTGCTAGTGCTATAGCTCGATACTTTGCCTCTGTGCTTGATCTAGCTACAAAATTTTCTTTTTACTTTTCCAAGATATTAGATTGCCTCCTATTAGAACACAATAACCTGAAGTGCATGATCTGTCAGAAGGAGATCCTGCCCAATCTGCATTAGGATATCCAACAATGTTGGTGTGTCCCTTATCGTCGTATAATAAACCTTGTCCTGGAGAGCTTTTGATGTATCACAGGATGCGACTCACTGAATTCCAGTGACTATCACAAGGTGATTGCAAAAATTGGCTAACTATACTAACAACAAATGAGATGTCTGGTCATGTTATCGTAAGATGGTTGAGTTTGCCAACAAGTCTCCAATATCTTCTAGGATATTTTAGAGGCTCCCCTGTCCTGTAATAAGCGTAGTATTTGGATCCATTGGACTGCCCACATGTTTGCAATCCAACATACAAACATCTTCCAAAATATCTAGGACAAATTTCCTTTAAGTAATAGCAATACCATGGCTAGATTGTGCCACTTCAATGCCCAGAAAGTATTCCTAGTTGTCCAAATCCTTTGTATGAAAGTGACTTGAGAGGTGTTGTTTGACTTGAGCAATACCTTCATAATCATCTGATGTGGTAACAATATCATCAACATAAACAATTAAAAAGATATGTTTGCCATGAGATGAATGCCTATAGAATACAGAGTGATCAACTTCTGTTCGGATCATTCCAAACTGTTGGACAACAGCTCAAAAATGACCAAACCATGCTCTAGGAAACTACTTCAGACCATAGAGGGATCAATGAAGTTTACAAACTAGTCTAGACTCCTCCTGAGCAACAAACCCTGATGGTTGCTCCATATATACCTCTTTAGTAAGTTCTTCATGCATTTTTGATGTCCCATTGAAAAAGGGGCCAATGATTCATTGTTGCCATAGAGATGAGAAGATCGACAAAAGTCATCTTGGAAACTAGTGAGAAAGTATCTCCATAATCGATGCCATAAATCTGAGTGTATACCTTAGCAACAGCCTTGCTTTGAGAAAATCAATAGCTCCATCCACACCAACCTTAACTGTGAATACCCAATGACAACTAGTTGTGGTTTTGCCTTCAAGTAAAGGAACAAGCTCCCAAGTACCATTATCATGTAAAGCAGTCATCTCCTCAATCATAGCTTGACGCCAACCTAGATGAACCCATGCATTTTCCATAGTCTTAGGAACTTTAACTGACAATAAGCTAGTAATGAAGGCATGATATGAAGGTGGCAAACTATGATAACTTAAATAAGAATAAACATGAGTTTGATTGGCAATAGTTCTAGTACCTTTGAAAGAGCAATGTGAAGATCATCGGATAAGTGCTCGACCCAAGCATAAGTCATTGTTGGAGCAGGTAATGACTCATCAAGATTTCTTTGGGCAATTGTATCATTGTTAGAAATACCAACTGGATTAGCAAGTTCAGCAGGAGGTTAAGGTCGTTGTCAATAGACCTTAAGAGTTGGAGGTGGAGCTCGAGTTGGAATAGTTAGAATGGAAAGGACTGCTATGGCCTTTTGATTTTCTGTATTAGGAGAAAACTACAGAGAAGTCTCGAAAAAAGTAACATCTTAAGAGATCAAGTACTTATTGGTAGAGGGATCAAAGCATTTGTAACCTTTTTGTAGACGAGAATACCCAAGAAAGACACATTTAAAAGCATTGTGTTAAAGTTTATCTTTTCCGGGGGTAAGGTTATGAACAAACTAGGTGCAACCAAACACACGTGGAGGAAAAGGAAACAAATTTTGGTCCGGACAAAGGATCGAGTGAGGACTATGGTACTGCAAAACAGATGAAGGCATGTAATTGATCAAATATGAAGCAGTAATAACAACATCACCCCAAAACGTAAAGGGACATGATTGTGAATGAGCATTGTTTGAGCTATTTCAATTAGATGTCTGTTATTTCTCTCTGCAATCCATTTTTTTAAGGAGTATGTGCACAAGAAAACAAGTGCAATACGCCCTGGGATGACATTAAAGAAGAGAGAGAAGTAAAGAAGTATTCTCGGGCATTATCAATGATTAACTTCTTAATGGAAATACCAAATTGATTGTGGATTTCAACATGAAATTTCTGAAAGATAGTGAATAACTCAGACCTATTTTCATTAAAAATAACCATGTGCACTGAAAATAGTCATCAATAACAGTAACAAAATAATGAATTCCCAAGGAAGAACTGACACGACTTGGACCCCATATATCCGAATGACTGATTTCAAACATAGAGGTGGCCCTATTATTGACATGTTTTGGGAAAGAGGAACGAGTGTGCTTACCAAGCTGACATGACTCACATTCTAACAAAGATAAACTAGATAAACTGGGGACCATCTTTTGCAATTTCAGGAGACTTGGATGAACCAATTGACTATGAAGCATTTCAGAAGAAACAACAGAAGTGAAAGCAACATGTTGTTTTGGGATGGAGAGTAGGTACTATCCCTGTGACTCATTGTCACGACCCGGGGTTACCCCTAGACGTAACATGGCGTAGTTGACCCCGAAGGGGTTGTATACAAGCCCTTAGCATAATCAAACATAATGTCATAAGAAATGATGCGGAAAATTAAAACTTTTCTAAATAGAAGTCAGACTTCAAATTCCATATATAACGGGGTTGAGGAAATACTAGATTTGTCTCATTAAAACCATCTAAGCATAAGAGTACGAAGTTAGGGACTTAACCCTTTACATCAATGAAATTCTTAACATAAGAAAATGCTAATGAAACTAAGACTGAAATAACATCTGGTCCTCGAACTGGAGGACTCACCAAAACTTAGGGAATAGTCGACCCAAGCTTTACTTTGAAGAAGGAAGTAATGAATCAACACATGGGACCCACACTCATAGTATGAAAAAGAAGGGGTTAGCACAAATATGTACTAAGTATGGAAACATGCATAAAAACATTTAAATATGCTAAACAGGACATTTTTCTTGGAAGTATGCATTTATCAAGTTGGAATGCCAATATGCATTTTTCAACATAGAAGACAAGCTATAGTCCCAATACGCTCATAACATAGTAATACCAATACCTTAGCAAACCTCTAAGGATACTTGTGCAATGTATGGTTGGTATCCCATAATACCAACCCTACTAAGCATCCCTTTGAAGCCACATATGCATTAACATCAATTCCCAGCTTACTATAATCCATAGTCATAAATGGGGAAAGTACATGAACATAAACTAACATAAGGAAAGTCATCTATAACACCTTCCATTCATTATACATACGTAAATTCATATTTCAACATACCGTAAGGAAACCATTCCATAACCTCCGAATAAGTCTACTTGTGCAACCCCCACTCTTACTAAGTAAACCCATTAAGAAGTCATAGTATAGTTCTTATCATATTCATCATCTTATTATTATTATTAGGGAAAATTAGCCATAACCGACATAGACCATGTGAGCTACATGGAATCCGGTGTCATATAACCCCACACTGAAAGAAGGCATTCTACTTGCCGAAGGTAGAACTAATCATATTTAGCTTCTAAGTGGATCCACTAGCTAAGTCCTATGTTTGGCACATAGTTATGGGATAGGGAGATTGCTACTAGAAACCCAACCTATTGCATTAGCGGAGGAGCTTCCATCTCATGAGTTTACTATAGATGACCCAACCTATTGCATTAGCAGAGGGACTTTTCCCTCATTGTCCATATCCACTCGGTACTAAGCATTATTTCCCATTTATACATAATTAGCATTGGATTATATTTACATGTGTGAAGGCATACTTTACCCTTCGTTCAATACACTTCACTAAATAGCTCATAGATTCATTTAAGTGAGAACTACCTTTCACCTTAGAATCATCATTATAGTGAGTAACTTTCACTTCATTATTCATAGTGTTTTCATGAGAATTAGCCTTTCAATCAACACAACAACTTCAACATCACCCTAGACAAATTATGCATAAATATGTGTAAGGATAGGGGAAATTAGTCTTCCAACAACACCTCATTTCACACAATAGTCATAGGATTCTCACCTTTCAAATGAGTTCATAAGTTCGTCAATAACTAGCAACAAATCATGAACAATCCTTCACAATTTACCCCCTTTTAAGGTCATGAAATATGTCTCACAATTTCATTTAGGATATACTATTATCAACATGAACAGGACAAGGTTTCATAACCAAATTAACACAACCACAATTCATAGTAGTAATCACATTGCATTAATACCTTTATTGAAATTCATGAAATTGGGATCATGGGGTAGTTCATGGGTTCATGGGGAGTTTTACTATAAAATCACCATTAAAACATCAAATCATCCATAATTTACATAAAATAGTATAATGAAAACGTTTTTAGGAAGAACCCATTGCTAGAATGAAAACCCTAGTTTTTGAATCTTACACCCATTTTCGAAATTGAGTTGTGTAACGACCCAAGAGCACCCCCTAGTCGTTACCGGCGTATTCGACCTCGAAGAGGTCTTATACAAGTCCTTAGCATTCGTCATAGCATGTATCATAGAATAAAATCACGGAAAATTTAAAACTTTTACTTTGGAAGTTCAACTTCACTTTACATATGAAAAACGTAATATAACTTCGTCACAATGTACCATGTAGACATAAAATTATCGAAAATGGCACTTAGGCCTTACATCAATAAGAAGTCTTGCAATAGGAAAATACAACAATGTCTTTCAACATAAGCAAAGAACTAAACATAGAAGTTAGATCATACGGTCTTGTCCTTGGACTTGAGGACTCACCAACTTGGGGAAGCAACTCCAAGTGTCTTGAGAAGTAAGCTTGAATCCTCAACGGCCCGAACCTAAATGTTTGGGGAAAAGGGAGAAAATATGGGTTAGTACAACACAATACTAAGTGTGGCTACTATGCATAAAAACCATTAAAACATGCATAAAAGGTCATTTAGTCAAAACATGCTTTTTACCAAGTAAATCCAATATGCACACAAAGTAAGCATCATAGTCCGAACAAACATAATATCAGCCCTACATGTAGACAACCCAAGCAATACTAGTGTAATGCAAAGAATAAAACCCCATAATCCTATTCTAAGCCAAGTATCACCTTAAGCAACCTACTTCATGCATACATCCATAAGATCATATTTCATCATAACTTACCATATTCATAATGATCATACATAACATAGCTTCAACATACATAAGTCGTAATCATCATAATCATAAGAGAACACTACT
>JAJOOR010016410.1:0-50054 GCA_036250505.1 Solanum acaule | reverse complement strand
CCCATCCCGTATATATAGTGGGACGGGATGGGACTTATTTTTGTCCCCCCAATCCCAGTCCCGGCAAAATCCCGCCAGCCCCGTCCCCCGTCCTGTCCCCCTTCGTCCCGTCCTCCAGTCCCCGTCCCCGTCCCCTTGCCAGCCTTAATTGAGACTTGTAATTATATTTCAATTCCACATTTTTTACATTAGTGGCTTGTACACGTGACAACCACGTTTTGGGGTTACATTAGATTGAATAATTTTTTGACTTTATGTTTTTCTTGTTTTATTTTCCGCATTTCTTTCGTATCATTGGGTTTATGATGACTTGTCTTGGTGGGATAGACAAGTGTCATCACGTCCATTTTTTGATTGTGACATTTAGGGTGAGTTGCTCAACTTCTATAAGAGTGGATTCTCGTTCTATTTTGTTTTTCCCCTATTTTTCTGTTTTCATAGACAGATTGTATTAGTTTCTGACTGATATATATTCAAAAATATTTGATGCTTTTGTACTTGTGTCACCAATCATGGTGTTTTTATTCCCACACTTGTTATATATGACTTTGGGTTACAAATCTCTTATTATACAGTAATGCTTTATTGATTTTCCCCTTTTTCACAATTTTCTTGAAAGATTAATAAATGTATAGGGTTCGCTTACGAAACCAGTGGACCCTCTCACAACTTCATAGAATTTTGGATCATGACACTGAAACCTAAATAATAAATACTAAGATCTTCATTAAGTGCAAATAAATGAGGACTATATACTAAATACAAATGGATTAACCTTAGGAAACCTAGGGTAGAGCTGGATTATGAATTGTTTTAGGATATTTCGAGGAGTTCGAATATCAAATCCATAAAATGGGTAATATATACCCCTCAACTTTGCTATTTAGAGCTGATATATGTCTCATTATAAAAGTGACTCATATATATCCCTATTGTTACACAAATGACTCGTATATACCATTTTCCTCAAACGAAAGTTAAAAAATAATTTCAATGCTTTAAATCCTTTTTATTAAAAAAAAAAGAAAGATAATACATGAAGGAGTATATTTCATTCTATCACATGTTTTTTTTTATTTCTATTGATAGATTAATTTGAATTTATTATTTTGATCATCAATTATTTATTTTACTTATTTTCTTGTAAAATTTACTATAAATGCCCCAAATATTTTTTTAGAAATATTAAAACTAAATAACAATATAGCCGCAACAACTTTTATTTTTTTTTAAAAAAACTTTTAAATCTTTTCCCATTCACACTTCTTTCTTTTTATTTTCTCTTATTTTTACACTAAAGAATGAAAGAAAAACAATTAAAAACTCAAATAATAATAACCAAAGAAGTAAAAAATAATTTATGTGTGAAAAAGATCAAATAATGTGAGCCATTTTTCTAATGGTAGGGGTATATGTGAGCCACTTTTGTAATGAGAGGTATATCAGTTCTAAATGACAAAGTTGAGGGATAAATAAGGCCCTTTGGGAGGACCTAAGAAATGATACAACCTTAGGAAGTAGAACAAGGTCGCAAAAGTTCTAGCTAAAGGAGAAAGGAAGCAACTTTTGAAATATAAGATATAATGGTTAGAAACACACATGAAGTATCATATTTTTTTGAATTTGATACCTGAACCATTAGGTGTTTGTGTTTCCTACCAAAACTATCATCAATAATTTATCAAAATACCTTGACTATCTTGATGAATAAGTGTCTGGTTCTAAAGGAAAACCATTTCTTTTAATATTTTATTCTATTAAGAATACAACAAATACAAGGCTAAAATCAAATATGCTGCATTTTAATTTGGCACTCCTTGTGATGATTGAGTTGTTTCCATAACTTTATCCATAATGCTACGTGATGGATCCCAATAGCACATACAAGTGTATGTGATCGTACAAGTAATAAAGTGATTGTAAGAAATCAGATGCCGAACTGACTGGGACTTATCATTAACTATTTACTAAATTAAATAAGTTCTAATTATCTATTCGAGCTATCTAATATAAAGATGTGAGTGGTTGATGATTATATTAAAACAACAAAGTAATAGAAAGTTATAAATATATAGAGATTCTTCACAGAGAAGAGAAATCTAGGGATATGGCTTTGAGCAAGGTTCTAGACTTAAAATTTTGTTTTGCGGTCATATTAAGTATTTGATTTCATTGACTTAGTTCCACAATAGCAAAGGGCACTGTAGTCTATTTTTTGTGCATTCATCAAGAAAAATTTGTATGCCCAATCGACTAACAACTAGGTTTCTTTCCAATAAACAAAAGGACCAGAACATTTTCCCAGTAAGGATGATCATAGGGGAACATTAAAATTCAATGATTTATCATTTACCATGCTTGTTATTATTGTAAAAAAAAATATTAAAGTTCCATCAGTGACCAATAATTTTTTGTAGTTGTCCTCTGTAGCATAGAAAATTAAAATATGTAAAACGTTAACTAGATATATTGTGATGACCCAAATGATCATTTTTGGAAGTTTTAGAAAGTACCATTTTATTCCTCTTGATAGTTACCCCGAGTCATGTTGGATCAGTATATGAGACTAGTTTTACAATGGGATCGAAGCGGTATGATTTTTTTAAGTTTTAAAGTTTTGGGGACTCTTGAGTTGATATAACTTACTTTAGTAGTCATCCAGAGCTATGAGTCTCGGAATGGAATTCTATCAATTCCATCGTATCTTGAATGCAGAATTTGGTATAGGAAAGGTAGTTTATTGCAATTTTAACGATTGTCAAGTTAGTTTATTGCGAACTTAACGCGAGTTAGGTCAAGGAGACCTCAAATGTATGTTTCGATTGTTCCATTATGTTAGAAATATCGAATTTAGTAGGGTAGTATATCTTATATGTGTGCACGAGATTCTGAACAAATTTGAGGGCCCATTCGAAGGATTTTTAGTCTTAATGTTTTTTTGTTGTTGTTCTATTATCTAATGTTCATCACAGTCGTGTGATCCTCTTCAGTAATCCCGTTACTATGTTAAGTTGTGCATTGTGGTCGCAGGATGTCTACGGGAACGCGTAGGGCTAAACTCTTGAGCGTTGCGATTGCATGGTCCTTGTCGCGATTGTGAGCAATTAATTGGTTAACCATATCTTCTCCCTGCGAGCGCCTGGAGGGGGCTGTGATTGCATAAAGTAAGTTACCTAGAAGATTTTTAATTCTTAACATCAAGATTTCTTCCTCATTTCACCATTTTTGAACTTTGAGAACTCTTGGAAGGCGTTTTTAAAGAGGGGTTTCAAGGTTAATTGATTGGTTAAGTGAATTTATCCCCAACCTCTCATTACCCATTTATTGTTTCCTGATTTTGGCTATAAATCCTTGTTTTTAAATTCAAACTTTGAGGGTTTTTCATGAAAATGGTGTTTTAAGGAAATTGGAGTTTCAAGTATGTTTTTAACTTGTTCTTTGATTCGATTTTACTTGTAAGTTCCGAATTCGTTGGGTGTAATGATTTTGCATAAAAATCTAGAAATTACCCTTGGCCCTGATGAATGATTCTTTTGGGTCGATTTGGACCCAGTTTCCAAAATTAGCATCATGGGTATCAATGTTTATGTTTTCTTATAAAGATTCTGCATTTGATTTAGAATTTGTGGACTCAGAGACTCATCGTAGAGGGTAGGCTAAATTTATCTTCTTGAGTTGATCTTATTCTCTAATAAGGAAAGTCGACCTCTTTGACCTTTTGTTAACTATATTGAACTATGTATGCTTTGTTGGATGATTGAAAGTAATGGGGAATTGTGAAGGTCCTAGTATAATACACTTGTTATCAAATGTTTCGAATATTTGTAACGACTATTGTTGATATGATAATTGTCACGCCCCGAGACTAGCCCCTAGACGTACCACGGGACCTAGGGTCACCAGTTACTGCAAGCTAACCCAAAAGCTGGCATATCACAAGCATACTTGAATAATTCTAAATAAGCAGAAGCCTAACTTATAGATGAGTAGATGTGAAAGAGTTCAACTGAGAATATAACTGAGTTCAAATGTGGAAAATTCCAAACAAAACAACTAAGTTTGACTCTATGTTTGAAAGCCTCTAATACTGATGAACTGGTGGGAAAAGTCCCCAGCTAACTCTAAAACAGTGAAACTAGTAACGAACTAACTAATTTAAAGGCATAAAGAAACATCATCGGATAATGAGGACTTACCACTTAAGCTGCTAAGTATAGATTGGAAATCGAGCTAAGTGCGGTCTGGATGTTGAGCGCTTAAACCTATATCATACAACGATGTAGTGCAAAAGTATGTGTCAATACATTGAATGTACTAAGCATGCAAGATATATGCTAAGCTGAAGAATATAACAACTAAACATGGAAATAGATATACTGAAGGCTGAAACATACTGAAAACTGAGTTGGATGCAATGACCAAGCACTAATCATGAAGATATCATGCTGCATTGAATACTCAAGTAAATGTTGAATACATGGTTAATGCAACATGAATCTAACTGTGGGAGATACTCTTAACCGACATAAACCACATGACCTAAACATGGAGTCTGATGTATACTCCCAATCAAGAGGAAACAATTTACCTTACCGGGTATAAAGGCATGATTGTGGCATGACTACTAAACCTGGTGCCCAATAGAGGGGAATAATATACCTACAGGGGCACATATTTCTAGGACTTGAGGGTACATTGATTCCTAGTCCAACGAGGTGCTAAGTCTTCTCCCAAGTTAATATAAAGCTAAAATGCAACTGAAATACTGAGTAGCTCAAAATACTGAATATTATCTTAGAATGCAACATACATATTCTGAAAGATATGGCATTCGAATTCTAAATCATGATTGTCTGACTAATCTCCCTAGAAAGTATAATACATGAAATACTAATAATTAACACAAGCTAGGGTTTCTTAGTTCTATAAATAGGACTAAACTAATTCTCTAAGAAACATGTAATTAGCATTACAGAGACTATTGCAGTTGAATTGAAATGGATCCCTAAGATTTAGGAACCCTAGGTCTGAACAATTTATGGAGAAACTGAATTCTAGGGACCTAATTGGTGAAAGGAACACGCTAGTGAAATCCCACATACCAGGTGATGAAAACTAGAGAGAAATCCTTTGGATTTCACAGCTGAACTTAAAGAAGACCTCTATTTTTTCTTGGGAGAAACTGTCGTTGTTGACACCCAATTTTGACCCTATGCATTTCGAGTTAACTTTCGAGCTTCTTCAATTTCAAACAATTTGAAATAATCATCTTTGAAAAATCCTAAAAAATATATTTATTTTAAAATCTCTTTCTAATTAGTTTTGGTTAATATTTTTCAGAAATAATTATATAATTTTACATGTTGGTTTATATAATTTTCATCTTTTATATAAATATTTAATAAATAGACTAAAAATAATGTTTAGCATAATTACGCATTTATTTCTTTGAATTAGTGAAGTTGTTGACACCCAATTTTGACCCTATGCAATTCGAGTTAACTATCGAGCTTCTTCAATTTCAAACAATTTGAAATAATCGTCTTTGAAAAATCCTAAAAAATATATATATTTTAAAATCTCTTTCTAATTAGTTTTGGTTAGTATTTTTTCAGAAATAATTATATAATTTTACATGTTGGTTCATATAATTTTAATCTTTTATATAAATATTTAATAAATAGCCTAAAAATAATATTTAGCATAATTACGCATTTATTTCTTTGAATTAGTAAATTTTATAATTTTGTATAATTAGTTTTCTATCTTAAGTAATGAACTTATGTCTTGATATTTATTTCGTCTTGTTTAAATTAAGAAGTTCGAATAATTAATCGATAATTATCCATCTCATTTTTAATTTTTGCCGTATTTAGTTATTTGATTCAATTTGGTCATACATACATCTAATTTGGTTAGAATAGAAACTGAAGTGGTCAAATTTTAAATGTAATGGGTTATCCTTTTTGCACATCTGCATACATATACCAGTAATAATGCACACTCTCCTCGCTCTTTTCCTTTTCTACTTCACGCTCTAAACCAAAGACACGCTCCTCTTACTTTTCTTCAACCAAAACGCAAAGTCAATACAAAGAACCCTAATTTCTTCATCCAACTACACCGCCCATCACCATTGACGGTCCCTGCCTCCATATTCAAAGACGATTATTTTGGCGTTTAAAGAGTCGGTATTGGTATGTTGTTTGTGATTTTCTCGTATAGGAGATACTATGGTTTAAGTTTATTTTGTTGTGTCTTTTACTGTGCCGAAGTTTCAGTTCTTATCTTGGATTTTAGTCACCCGTTTCTTAGAATATGTTTTGCCTATGCCTCGTGTTGATTTTCACCTTCTATTCATATTCTGGTGTACTATCTGATATGTTAGTTTAGCTTTGGGATATAGCCTCTCATTACGCACATGATTCATGTCCTAATCTTTATGTTTAATGAATTTTTTTTCTATCTAATTTACATCTGATGAGAGCAATCTGTAATATATGTTTGATAGGATAAATATTGTTTTCATGTTCTTTGAATCAGCTGGTTACTCATTATTTTAGTTTTAAATGTTTCATCTTAAGAAAATGAATTCCTTTCTAAATGTTGATCTTTGTATCTAATAAAAGCTATTCTATCATCGCCTTGTGCTTACTGCCTCATCTATTGTCTTAAGGTTCATATGCTACGAGTTCAATTTATGTGATGTTAAACATATGATATTTGGAAAATCTTAATGATTGACTGTTGAAATGAGAGCACCAAAATATCAGTTGGGTCGTCTTTGGCATGAGGCCATTCGAGATTACGCTTAATCTGCCTTTACTTTGCTTAAATTATTCTATGCTAGCTCAATAACGATATTTGCTAAGTTGCGATATTAATATTGTTTGGCATATTCTAGATCATACAAATGTAATCTTGTCTATTTCTTTGTGTATTGGGACTTATCGTTGTCTTGATATTAGCCTAATTTGCATAGGGTATTTAGGTGTAATTCTTGGTCTTTGGTTTTGCATACTTCCATGTCTGCTTAGTTCAGTTCTCTCGATACCCTGATCATGAGCCTTATCCAGCTCGATCTTTAGCACGATCATCCTTTTGTTCGTTACGATTCTTAATTACTCAGCCTACTCCCTGTTTAGTTTTACTAGAATTTGTCTCCATATTAAACTGAAAGCATGATTTAGCTATTTCAAGTTGTTGTAATCCATGTCATGGCTAATTTATTCATGTTGGCAGTGTTTTTGGTTCATGTAGTTTCATTTATCTGGTGTCAATATGCATCCTTTTTTTGGTGCTTCTTTGGTTCAAAATTTCAATATATTATTTAGGCCTAAATCTGGCCAAGACTAAGGATGGTTATCTCTGCCCCTTTCTCATTGTCAATCAAGTTAAAAATAAAAAAAAAATAAAAAATACATAAACAATCAAAGAGCCTATCTTATCTTGTTGTTAGACCTTTGTGTTATTTTTCTCTCATATGTACAAGCTTAACATTGGAATGTAATTGTGTTGTAGAGACCTTAAATTTGCAAAGATTGAAGTGTTTGCTACAGTGGGACAAGCCTTGACTGTACCATGGCTACATTTACATTTTTAAATCTCAGCTTTGGATTATGTAAATCGTTATAATCGGTATTTGAATTGGCTAGCTTAGTTTGATCAATGTTTTCCGCAAACCCTATTTTTCTTGCGGTATGGTTTAGATCTCAAATTTCGTCTCTTCATATATCTATGGTCAGTTTTAAGCTCATTCTAATTTCTCAATGCTAGCAATAGTCATTTGTCTTGTCCTTCATTTTATTTATATAATATTAGTACTATACTGTGAGATTCATGTTTTTCCTTAGTCATCATGTTCAACACAGTAACAATGTTTGTATCACTACTTTGCCAATATGTAAATTTTTCCTCAATTTGTTAGGTGTTAAAACCAATGTGTACAAGAGAACCAAGTACAATTTGTATTTTTTTTTAAATGTTGTCCAAATTTTCATGAACTAGTTGATACATTAAAAATGTTTTTGCTAGACTTTGGACTTAAGGATTTCTTTTACTCACAATTTTTATTACAGTTGGTTCTTCGTTGTAGTTAGTTTATTTATATCAAAGTTCATATAACAATTTCTATCTCCCCTGTCGCAGCAAGTGATCTATTGCATATAAAATAGCTCTGTTTTATGTTTAAGAATTAGCATGTTTATAATTGATCTCTATCTATAGGTTCATAATGTTACTTCCATTGAGGTCTCTAATATTGAGTCTTTCTTTTTTGTGGATTGTCTTAGTAGTTGGTTTAATTAATTCATATCTCCCTCTATGTGTTACTACTGTACATGTATAAAGTTGATGAGTTCATGTCTGCAACTGCTCTTTATTTGCTGATAATATTGAATTATTCATATTAATCTTTTCCCTTTCTTGCTCTACATGTGATATTGGCGGAGTTCAATTTGGACTCTTTTTCCCTCTTGCATCCCGAGTTGGTTCAAAACTCAACGAATCCTCTCTCATTGAGTTAGCCTCATCACTCATCCAAAAGCAAATATAGCAAGCAGAAACTAATATACATGTGGAAATGAGCCAAAAACCCAAACATGCATCAACAACAGCTCACTTGTTTTTTGGTCAATAGTGAATTTAGGCCAAACGGGGCTCAAATTCAATTTCTCTTATATTCTTAATTCATTGTGTTTTTAATTAACTCTAACTTTAGAATTGTTAATTAAATTAGTCGAACTTCCCAAAAGATGAACCATTTTCTTTGTGTTGATTAATATTAATGAATTCCATTTTTATCAATTTTGTTTCTTTTTTTTATTTACTTAATCAAATATTTATAGTGAAAATTTTCAAAACTTGCCTTCAACTAATTAAGTTAGTTTCTTGCTTTAATTGACCAAATCGCTTTAAATTATTATTCTTACAATGATTCAAATAAATTCTTACATAATCTATTTTTTTAAAAGTTAAAATTTTTATCTCGTATTTAAAATGTTAATCTTAATGTTATTTTTTGAACTGATAATCTTAATTTATTCTTTTAGAAGTTTTGATCACTTTCAAATGATAAAATTAGTTTCATTTTCCGAAAAACTCCAAAAATGTTCTTTTGTGTACCTAATTATTTTTCTCAAAAATAGTCAAATATTTTTAGTCAAGTCATTGGATAACCGTGTGTTAGCGGCTACTTTAAGTGCTAATACCTTCTTAAAGTAGAAATAAGAACCTCTTACCCATTTTCTCTAAATTTTTAAAGGTTTATCTGTTAAGGCCTTTTAAAAATAAGTTTTCTTAATTTCTTTAAATAATTAAGTGGCGACTATTTTCTAAGTATTCTTCTTAAATTATTTTATACTTAGAACATTTCAAAAAGTGATTTTTCTTAAGATAGTAAAATTACGACATAACAGAAATGACGACTCTGTTGGGGATTTAATTAGGTTCTAACCATAATGACTTGACTCTTTTTGACTATTTGCTAATATTGTTGACTTGTTTTGCCTCATATGTGCCTTATTTGCTTAAATTGATATTAACTGTCATTGCCTGTATATCATATATTCCGTCAAATGACATTTTTTATACTTTATACTTAAAGGATGATTATGCGGGTTGCAGTCGTTTGTTAACCAAATTGTTCTCGGGGTATCTTGGCGAATGTAGTTGGCCACTGGATGGTCAATGGTCGCTAACTTCCCCAGTCCAAGTTGTCCGCTTCGGTCACCAGTCCACTTCAAATAAACCCCACTCTTAGTCAACTAGCATAGAGCGAAACCCAATCCCGAAAATTAGCGCATTGGCCTAAGATTACTCAACACTCAAGGCATGTTGGACCCATTAGAAAGACCACCTTGAGTCCAAAGGGCCTACGGCCTAAACGGACGCTCATATTTACGTGTTTGAAGGATGTATGCGTTGTTTGACAAATGGTTGTCCCTTGGGTTTGAGGGGATTGCTAATCCTTTGTATGTTTTTGTAGATGGCTAAATAGTTCCTGAGTTTCAAAATGGTTATTGAGACACCAAGCCTCCTGCGTTCATGGTGGAACCGCCTCAATGCATATCAGAAAAGGGAAATTTCAATCTACTTAGGCCACCTCCTGTCGATAATGGACCTTAAAGTTTGGCTTGAGTTCATTGAAGTGATCACTCGGTACTAGGATGATGAGAGAATGGTTTTTCGATTTGGGAATGTCGAAATAACACAAATTATCGAGGAGATTAGAGATTGTCTTGACACTATCGGGATATGCAAAAAGAGGAAAAAACATCCAGATCATCACATCTTACTACCGGATAAGCCGACTAGCTTAAAACTGAAGAACATTTTGTTACTGGTAAATGGAGATTGGTTAGACACCCCGAATGTCCCATTTGTGAAATTCTTTGAACGATAGGGGCATGAGAATTATTATGAAAATTTTCCAAATGAGTTTCTCAATCATGGCACTTGGAGTCAGACTCAAACCCTAGCATTTACCGTATGCCTCTTAGGAACAATAGTATTTCCTCATGACGGAGGAAATGAAATTGATACTTGTGTTGTGATGGTTACACACACTATCTTTAAGGGTATTGGTAAAGAAGGAGAAGATAAGAAATACTTCAATCTGGCCGCGATCATTTTGGCCGACATCTACCGATCTTTGGTTCAATGCAAAAGCGAATTTACATTTTTTCAAGGATGTAATATCTTGCTTCAATGGTGGATGTCTAAACATCTGGTTAGAACAGACGAGACTCAAAAATAGGAGTTGACCAAGCCAAAAGAGTTGAGTCCCATTAACCATTACAAACTCCACTTAAGAATCCATAAGTTCAAGATCATAACACAAGGAAATCATGGGCTCAAGTCCTCTACAATATAAGAGAGGAAAGTATTCAATGGATGTTTCAGGATTTTGTGTCAGAAAAAATAGCCATCCGAGGGGCTTTGTGTCCTTTCCTGATCCTCCCAGGCATCAGAGGGGTACGACCCTATAATTCTAGTAGGGTAATGCAACAGTTCGATAGAAAATAGATCCTGCCTATAAAAGGAGACACTAGCCGATAAGTCATCGACTACAACAGGTGTGATAAGATACCCCATGCTAGGGAGATTCTACAAGAATGGGCTGGACGTGTCAACCTAAAAGAAAGTATAGCCACAAATATGTATCAAGCTGGGTATGTGGATGAGCACAAGAAATGGTTGCAGGATGATTTACTTGGTACACTCCACCTGATGCGATGTACGGGTAGGCAAATCGAAGATATTCAAGTAAGGTTCCAACTTCAAGCCTACCATTTTCAACAGCAGTGGGACCAAAGGGAGTAAGAGTTTCAGCGTAGGGGGCAAGAATATCTGCATATGAAAGCCAAAGGGTCTTAGCTTTCGTCACACAAGAGTTAGCCAATGCAAAGGCATGTCTAATGTGTTTGGACTCGAACCTGAATGGTCAGCTTGCCACCATACAGCACGTGCCGATGTTAGATAAAGCCTTGCTAGCCGAACAACATGTAGTGACTAGCAGATACCTCATTCAGGAAGAAGTGGAGAAAGCGAAAGGAGGAGCAGGACCATCCACCTTTTAGTTATCTTTTTCTCGTGTGTGGAACTGATTTCTATCATATTTCGTAGTTTTTTCCCCTTTCCCTAAAATGTATCCCTCTATCATTTTGTGTATATTGACTTGTCTTATTATCTATGATATTTTGGGGGGCATAATAAATTGTCTTCAAATGGCGTAATACATCCTTCAATTCGGTAGGCCCACCTTCGACATAAAAGGTCACAAGTTTAGGACGTGATATAAACTGTTTGTGTGCTACTTGATATAATTGTTTTGTGTTGTGATATGTCATTTTGTCTAAAAGCAGAATTAATCCACTCTTGTTCCTTAGAACACCCTAAGCATATATTAAATCCACAACAAAAAAGTTCATCCAAGTTACTCCTGAAGTGTTGGCTAAGTTTCTCAGAAAATATATAAACCCTTTAAAAATCTTCTAAATTTTCATCTCTCCGTCTGATAAATGTTAACTTGCTAGAATGTCTAGAAAAAGTGTTAGCACACCAATGTCGATCATTGATTTGGTTAGTGGAGAAGAAACTTAAGAATCAATGTTTAAAAAATTGCCAAGACTGATTCAGACTACGCTTGGCCTGAATTCCCCGGAAGGATACGTAGGCAGCCTACTTAAGGTTCGGTCCCTATCCTATAAATTTTTATTCTCCCTTTTCTTGAAGGATTCTGAAAGATTTCACCTAAAGGATATGAATGAAAGGATTTAGCAAGAATCTATGCAAGTTGACTTTCTTGATTCATTCAAATGAACTAACCAAAGAAAAAAATCCTTCCATTTGAGTCCTCTCTTTTACCCAAAATACATTCGTGGATTAATCTGCTTAAAGCAAAATGACAGTTATATGTTTATTCTTATATCAACTTATTTGTATTTCTCATTAGAAACAATAACTAGCATAGCTACTTTTGAGTTGTTTTTCGTTTATCAGGTAACTAGAACTGATCTGTGTTGAGAAACTGGCTGAGCATCCATACTTCACGAGATCTAAAGTCCCTAAGGATTCCTTCCAGGGCCAAAATCTATTGAATGGAAAAGAAAAGATGACTGGAAATGGTGAGAACAATAGTTTGAATGATATCACAATAACAGACCCTATCATTGCTGAGCAGAATGAGTTGATTGCTCAACTGGCACAACAAATTGCTGAAATAAGGGTTAGATGCATAAGACTCAGGAGTTTACAAATTTGGCTATCACTTCCAACACTCCTCTTCCAAACAATGAAAGACCTCCACTCCATTTCCCTACTCCTAATCCAACACCCGAACATTTCCCACACAATCCACCTATTATTCCAGTCCAAAAGCCCCCCACCGTCGAATTAAACACAGCTAACCAACATCATGCTAGCTCTTCCTACCAAACACCTCATCCTTCTCAAAGCCTAAATTCTAACAACTCTCAAGCATTCCCTTTCATGTACGAAACTCCTCCTCAAAACAATTCAGACCCACCTACTACTCAACTACTACCTACAAAAGCCACTTTCCATATTCCAATCCTCACAGAACCATATCTTCCCTATACTACATATCCCAAACCCGATCACTATGAGGAGAAGGGAAAGGAGTGAAGGTTCAAAGAGGAAAAGAATAAGTAGAGCATGAAGGACAAAATTATGAAAGCTATGAAAGAGCTTCATTACACTCCAGATGTTATAGGGCTAAACTCTGAAGACTTGTGTATCCATCAAAACTTGGACCTTCCCGAGGGGTTTAAGGAACCAAAGTTTGACAATTTTGGAGTAACTGGGAACCCCTTAGCTCATTTAATGGCGTATTGTGACCAGCTCGTAGGAGTTGGGAAAAATGAAGCATTCTTGATGCGGCTCTTCAATCGAAGTTTGAATGGAGAGGCCTTAGAATGGTTCGCCTCTCAAGACATGAAGCAATGGCCTAGTTGGAATGCTTTAGCTAAAGATTTAATTGAGAGATTTGCTTATAATGTAGAGATCGTTCCAGATCGATACTCCTTGGAAAAGATTAGGCAAAAATCCACCGAAAACTACCATGAATATGCATACAGACGGATAAAAGATGATGCCAGAGTTCAACCTCCCATGTCTGAAAAGGAGATCACTGAAGTATTTGTGCGTATCCAAGAGCCAGAATACTATGATAGAATAATTTTGCTCATTAGAGTAAAATTTACTAAGATAGTCAAAGTAGGTGAGACTATCTAAGATGGTCTTAAGACCGGAAACATTGCCCGGGTGGCTGCCCAAGCTTGATATTCGGGACTATTGAGGAAGAAAACGGAGGATGTGACCTTTATTTCTCATGCATCTGATGGAAGGACAACGAGATCATTCTGATTTAGCTCTAGAAAATCTTCACCCTCCAAAGCCTATCCCCCAGCTCCACAAAATCCCTACCCAATCTTCTATGTCCAACCAAATTTCCAAACTCCGCCTCCTAATCTTCCAGCTCCACATTACCAAAATACCCCTCCAAACTACGAGACTCCATAACAAAATTACCAAACTCAACCATACCCAAAATTCCAAACACCAACACCTCTCAGCCAAAATCCTTTAAATTACTGCCAGGTACCTCACCTCCAAAAAATAACTATAACCTTCCTTGTCCAAATTTTGAAAGGAAACCTCCCAGAATTTTCACTCGTCTCATTGAAAGTCGAACTAAGTTGTTCGAAAGATTGAAAGCTGCAGGCATGCTTCATCCCATCGAACCTAAACCCGTCAATACAACTCTAAATTCTTTAGAGCTGATCAGATATGTGCATACCACTCCAATAGTATAGGACATACCACCGAAGATTGCATCAACCTGAAGCATAAGATTCAAGACTTAATTGATCACAAGGTGGTCACCCTTCAGACTGCCTCTCCTAATGTGCATAGTAATCCTCTACCGAATCATAGGGGAGATACTATTAATATGATTGAAGTAGAAGAGGCTTGGGGTACTGCTAAGACGATAGTCCCATCAAATCTTGACAATCTTGGGGAGGTTGTAGCCTCTCTAAGCATAAGCAAGAATCCCGAGTTCGTGATAATAACACCCCATCAAGATTTTGTTTTGGAGCCAAAGAAGGGCCTTACTGAGAAAGAGTTTGTGATAATGGCATCTCATCAAGCTTTTACTTCAGTGCCAAATGAACGCCTTACCAAGAAAGAGTTTGTGATCGAGACCACTACTGCCCATTATATGGCTAGATCTGGTAGATGTTATACACCAAAGGAATTGGCTCAAGGAGGCCACAAGAGAAACCACCAAAAAAGGCCAATAAGTGAAGCTGAAGCCAAGGAGTTTTGGCGAAGAATGCAACCTAAAGAGTATTCCATCATGAAACTTTTAGAGAAGACACCTGCTCAAATTTCTGTGTGGGCATTATTAATGAGTTCACAGCAACATAGGCATGTTTTGTTAAAGGCTTTGAATGAGACTCACGTACTGGTGGGGACAAACAGTGATAATCTTGCAGCCATGGTAAGCAAAGTCTTCGAAGGCCATCGTGTTAGTTTTAGCGATGAAGAATGTTTCCTTGCGAAGGGGTGATGCATAACAAAGCCTTGCACATCACAATCAAGTGTTGAGATGAGATTGCGAATCGTGTTCTGATAGATGACGAATCTGACCTTAATATTTGCCCATTGTCAACTCTCAAGCAACTGAATTTTGATCTTGGGAAGATTCGCCAGAACCAAGTCAATGTGAGAGCTTTCGATGGGGGTCAAAGAGAAACATTAGGCGCTGTTAGTTTGGGTATTTAAGTAGGACCTGTAGATTTCATTGTCGAGTTCCAGGTGATGGACATCACCACTAGCTACAATCTTTTACTCGATTGGATCCATATGGCTGGGGCCGTGCCCTCTACCCTCTACCAGTTGATGAAGTTTATGTGGAATGATCACGAAGTAGTCATTCATGGTGAAGGAAGACATTCGAATGACTATGCCCCGATTGTCGATGATGTTGCTAGAGATTCTGACTTCTATACAATAGAGATAGTTAATGCTACCGGTGATGATTTGGCCTCACATCCTCATATGTCTTCCATTTATAAGATGATAGCCACTTTGATGTTGAGAAGTGGATTTGAACCTGGTTTTGGGTTGGAAAAATATTTGCAAGGTATCACTAAGCCTATTCAAATTTTCACAAAAGGTTCAATGTTTGGCTTCGGATACATCCCAATAGCAGATGATGAGACAGGAGCTTCGAGTAACAAGGTGGTTGATTGGGAATTAGCAAAGCCGGTACCTCACTTGTAACAGTCTTTTCTAGTGGGAGAATATGTCAATGATGAACGCCTCGGGGAGGGAATCGAGAGTCTTTTTTGAAGAATCTGATGTTGTGCTTCAGGAGATGATCGAGACATCTGACATTCGAGATGCCAAACTAGCGGAGCAAGTGCCTAATTAGACATCCACACAACTTCTAGTCCCTCACTCATCTTGCTAGACAAATACATATCTACTTCAGTTATTTCTAAAATCGGTGGTAGTCTGAATGAGACCTAAGACCCACCCTTTATGCCGTTTTACCTCTTTAAGCTTTAATTTCCCTCGTGATGTTTCAAAGAGCAGATTGGCCTATGGTAATGGCCAAAGTTTGTATTTTTTTTCTAAATGAAAGCCTCATCTATTGCTTAAATCTATTTATTCACAACTTACTAATTTGTTTTAAATTATTATTATTATTATTTTATCTGACATGGCTTATCTATGATTTAAGTAAACATACCTTAAAACCTACCAATAACATGTCATGTCATAGGCTAAGTGAGCAAAATGAGATAGATGAGAATGAGTTCGAGGAATATGATGAAGAGACCATGGTTCCAGAACACCTCACAGAAGAATTGAAACAGTTTGAGAATCAAGAGAAGACAAATTTAGAGGAGATTGAAACCGTGAACCTGGGAGACGAAGAAAGTGTTAAAGAAACCAGGATCAGTGTCCATCTCACAGAAACTCAGAAAGAAGAGCTCATCAGTTTGCTTAAGCAGTACATCGATGTATTTGCTTGCTCTTATGATGATATGCCTGGATTGAGCACATATATTGTTTCTCACAAGTTGCCGATCAATCCAGATTTCAGTCCGGTAAAACAGAAAAGTCGAAAGTTCAAATCAGATTTGAGTTTGAGAATCAAAGAAGAAATTACCAAACAGATTCAAGCCAAAGTTGTGGAGGTTACTAAGTATCCAACTTGGTTAGCCAATATTATTCCAGTGCCTAAGAAAGATGGTAAAATTAGAATATGTGTTAATTATAGAGATCTCAATAAAGCCAGTCCCAAAGACAATTTTCCATTGCCGAATATCCACATTCTCATTGACAACTATGCTAAGCATGAAATGCAATCATTTGTCGATTGCTTTACGGGTTATCATCAGATTTTGATGATTGAAAAAGATGCTAAAAAGACGGCTTTCATTGCACAATGGGGTGTTTATCATTACTGGGTAATGCTATTTGGTCTTAAGAATGTCGGGGCCAGATACATGAGAGCCATGATAGCTATCTTCCATGATATGATCCATAAGGAGATTGAAGTATATTTGGATGATGTAATCATCAAGTCCCGCAAGAGTTCAGATCACTTGACCCATTTGAGAAAGTTCTTTGATCGGTTGCGTCAATACAACTTGAAGTTAAATTCCGCTAAATGTTTTTTTGGAGTACCAGCTGGTAAATTATTGGGTTTCATAGTTAGTAAAAAAGGCATTGAGCTTGATACTGCCAAAGTTAAGGTAATTCAGGATTTACCGCCTCCGAATACTAAGAAATAAGTTATGAGTTTCCTTGGAAGATTGAACTATATTAGTCGATTCATAGCTCAATCCACGGTGGTTTGTGAGCCCATCTTTAAGTTGTTGAAAAAGGATGCACTGACGGTGTGTACCGAAGAGTATCAAAAAGCTTTCGATACTATCAAAGATTATTTGACAAATCCACCAGTATTGGTACCTCTACGAGAAGGAAGCCCATTGTTACTATACTTAGTATTGGTACCTCTACGAGAAGGAAGCCCATTGTTACTATACTTGTCCGTCTCAGAGAATGCATTCGGGTGTGTATTAGGACAACATGATGAAACTGGAAAGAAGGACTGCGCGATCTACTATTTTAGCAAGAAGTTTACTTCATATGAGGCTCGGTACACTCTATTGGAAAGAACATGTTGTTCTTTGACTTAGATCGTCCAAAAGTTGAGGCATTATTTGTCTTCATATATTTCATATCTTATTTACAAGATGGATCCATTGAAGTATATTTTCTAGAAAGCTATGCCGATTGGAAAACTAGCGAAATGGCAGATGCTTCTGAGCGAGTTTGACATTGTGTATGTTACTCAAAAAGCGGTAAAAGGACAAGCATTGGCCGATCATCTTGCAGAAAATCCAATCGATGAAGAATATGAACCGCTCAAAACATACTTCCCTAATGAAGATGTGTTGTTCATAAGAGAAAGCATTTCCAAATCATACCCTAGTTGGAGGGTTTTCTTTGATGGAGCAGTGAATTATAATGGACTTGGAATTGGAGTGGTTCTAATATCGAAATCCAGTCAACATTACCCTGTGGCGGCTAAATTCGATTTCATTGCACAAATAATATGATAGAATACGAAGCTTGCATTCTTGGAATAATGTTAGCCATCGACATGAATGTCCAATAGTTGCTGGTAATTGGAGATTCAGACTTGTTAATTCACGAGGTTCAAGGGGAATGGGCCGTGAAGAATCCAAAGATTGTTCCATATGTACAATTGGTGAAAATATTGTTCAAAATATTTCGAAAGATAGAGTTTATGCACACTCCAAGGTTGCAAAATGAATTTGTCGATGCTCTTGCCACTATCTCCTCTATGATCAAGCATCCAGATCAGAATTGCATCGATCCTTTGGAGATAGATTTAAAGGAACAACTTGCTCTTTGTTCGCATGTTGAAGCGGAACCAGATGGAAAACCTTGGTATTATGACATAAAGAAGTACCTGGAGACTGGAATTTATCCAGAAGATGTGAGATCCATTCAAAAGAAGGCAATACGTCAATTGGCTAACAATTTCATTCCAAGTGGAGAAATGCTTTATAGGAGGACTCCAGATTTGGGACTCCTCAGGTGCGTAGATTCCGTGGAAGCTACAACACTTCTTGAGGAGGTACATGCTGAAGTCTGTGGACCTTATATGAACGTGTTTACTTTGGCAAAAAAAATCCTTCGAGCTGGTTATTTTTGGATGACTATGGAGCACGATTGTTGTAGATTTGTGCAAAAGTATCATAAATGCCAAGTACATGGTGATTTAATCCGAATACCCCCTCACGAACTTAATTCTATGGGATTGCCTTGGCCATTTGTGACCTGGGGCATGGACTTCGTTGGCCCAATTGAGCCAGCCGCCTCTAATGGACATAGATATATTTTGGTTGCCATTGATTACTTCACCAAGTGGATGGAAGGAAATTCTTATAAATCTGTGACAAAGAAGTTATTACCTAATTTCGTTTGTAACAACTTGATATGTCGATTTGGACTACCTGTTTTCATTATTACAGACAATGGTGCAAACCTCAACAGTCATTTGATGAAGTAGATATGTGAGCAATTCAAGATTACTCACCGAAATTCGACTGCTTATCGTCTTCAAAGGAATGGAGTCATAGAAGTTGCCAATAAAAACATCAAAAAGATCTTGTGAAAGATTATTGATTATCACAAAGGTTAGCATGAGATGTTACCATATGCTGTGTTGGGATACCAAACAACCATTAGAGCATCAATCGGAGCAACTCTATACTTGCTAGTATATGGGATAGAAGCAATGAAACCTGTTGAAGTTGAAATACCTTCATTGAGGATCATTCAAGAAGTCGAACTGAGCAATGATGATTGGGTTCGTAATCGGATTGAACACTTAGACTTAATTGATGAAAAGAGGATGACCGCTGTTTGTCATGGCCAATTGTATCAACAGAGAATGATTCGTGCTTTCAACAAAAAAGTGAGATCTTGAACATTTGAAGAAGGACAATTGGTCCTCAAACGCATCTTCCCCCATAAAGATGAGTATAAGGGAAAATTTGCACCAAATTGGCAAGGAAAATACATGGTTCGTAAAGTGTTATCTGGAGGTACCTTGATCCTGTCAGAGATGGATAGCCAGGAGTGGCCAAAACCAATCAACTGAGATTCTGGTAAGAGATACTACGTTTGAGGATTAGTTTTTCTCTCATCACTTTCCTTGTAATCGTATCATTTGCTTGTAATTGCTTATGTCAAGTTTTTATATCCTTGTATTGAACTGCGTCTGACCTGAATTCTCAAAAATGAGATATGTAGGTGGCCTATGTCGGCCTCGGTCATATTTTTTATTAAAATTTCCTCTTTATTTTATTCATAAAAGGGGAACTATGTTTGACCTGATTCCTACCTCAACGGGATACGTAGGCGCCATAACGGCTCGGTCATACACCCCATAAAATTTCCATTTCCCTTTATAATGAAAACTAGGGTAGAATTTTTTAGAGGAGCTAAAAAATTCTAAAGATCCTTCGCCAGCAAGACAAGATTGAGCATGCATTAGGAAAAGGAAACTGGGGTAGAATTTTTAGGAAGATCTCAAAAATTCAGCAAGTCTTCCTACCAAAGACTTGTGAAATGTCTTGACATTTCACTGGAGCAGAATTTTTGAGAAGATCTCACAAATTCTATCAAGTACTATCAGAAGTTCAAAGTTAACGGTAAGTAATTTCCAGCATGATCAGAAGCTCATGAACCCCAATATCTCAATTATCTTCTGATTTCCCCAGCTTAAAAGGAATTTTAGATTGGATATGTCGAACTTGAACTGAAGTGTTCACTTAAGTTTTAATGTGACATGAAACTTGGCAGTGAGCCTCATCAAACTACTTTACAAAAATCTATTTTTCTTACAACTTTGTACATGTATCAAATATTTTTTCTAAAATATAGATCTATCTTATGTCTACCAAGAAGTGAGAAGCTAGAAGCAATCAAGCAACGATAGCAAGAGGAAGAGGAAGAAATCAAAGAAGACAACACAAATTAGTTCATTTAAAACTAAAAAAAATTATATGGATGAAGGTTTACAAGGATATCAAGAGATCATCATGTTCAACAAATATGGGAAAGTCAAGAGCAAAAGTGCCCAAGACTGACATTTTCTTTATGCAGGAAAAGGAATTGATATTCATGCGATAAAAGTAGTTAACTTGGTATTGTGAATAACAATGTATTGTTCATATTTCTCAACAAAATAAGGATCCACAACGAAGATACAAGTGGTCAAAGAAAAAGTAGGTGAAAGCATCGAGAGGATGGCATTTTAAGATGTACAAATGACTATAATAATGTCATATTGCATTTTCTATCGTCAAAGACTTCTAAAGGGCACACGTAAGACACATCAAATATCAGAGAAAATTTGAAGTGTAACTTGCCAAAAATATTCATTATCACGTTAAAGTCGGAAGAGGCTAACGTTGAAGGATATTTGTAAGTCACATCGATACCAGATATGGTGATGTGCATTGCCGAGAGGGCCATCCATATTATATTATCAGAGGTTATAATATCATTGCCAAAAGGGCCATCAATATTATATTACCAAAGCTAGTAATATCATTGCCAAGAGGGACATTCATATTATATTATCAGAGGTGATAATATCATTGCCAAATGGGCCATCAATATTATATTACCAAAGGTAGTAATATCATTGCCAAGATAGACATCCATATTATATTATCGAAGGTGATAATATCATTGCCAGGAGGGCCATCCATATTATATTATCGAAGGTGATCATATCATTACCGAGAGGGTCATCCATATCCTTTTTCGAAAGAGGCGATATTATTGCCAAAAGGGCCACGGACATATAACAACATATCAAGTCATCATATATCGTGTCAAAACTGGAGGAGGCTGAGTTTGAGAAGTACATTATAAATCACATCAAACTTTGGACAGGTGCCTTGTTTGCTCTACGTCAAAATTGGAGGAGGTTGGCGTACCAACGTAGTAAAGACACTATTTTACTATTTGAATTACAGTTTCTACTAATGAATTTTATCTTAGTCTTTACCGAGAACATCCAAGAGGATGCATTCTCAATTAAACCATATGTGCGAACGTTAACAAAAAAGAAGGCAACACAACATGGAACTTTTCTTAGCAGCAAACTGGAACATCGTCCGAAGAGGAGTATCAAACTCTTAGGACGCGAGCTGAGGAGCAATTTCCACCACAATCAAACCACACCCCTATCATAAGGCATGTGGGTTTTTCTTTGGGTTTATCAGTTTCAATTTCACATCCGGAAAACTTTTCACTCTCACCGAAGGCAACTTTCCAATCTGAGTGACAATACACGAAGAGCTTTGGATAGTAATTTCATGTAAGTTCTTAATTATGGGTGTGAAGTGCACCACATTCATGGCTAAGAGGTTGCAAGCCTCTTTTTCATACTCGACTTACTTGTCACTCCTCTAGAACCAAAGGTTATCTTGCATAATAGATTTCCTTTTCAACTGATCGAGTCGAACTACAAACAGCCTGATTCCTTCAGTTGAAGGATATGTAGGTGGGCTCAATGTTGAAAACTTGGTTGTATTCCGACATAATCTCTTAAATCTTATTCCCAAACATTCCGGTCTCTTTATAATTCAATATCGGGATAGTTTTCGAATTCTTTCATAATCGTGCATCAAATCAAGTGTATCGAACTATAAGTGGCTTGGATTCTCATGTAACTTGAGATATGTAGGAAACTCAAAGTTATGATCCAGCCACAATTCCTCAAAAATCCATACCGAGCCTTTCTTTTAAAGAGATGAAAGTGGGTTTAGTCAAAATTGGATTCGTCAATCTTCTTTGCCCAGGTTCTCTTTCATAGACCCTATGCAAAGAATGGGGCAGTTGTTGACACCCAATTTTGACCTATGAAATTTGAGTTAACTATCGAGCTTCTTCAATTTCAAACAATTTGAAATAATCATCTTTGAAAAATCCTAAAAAGTATATATATTTTAAAATCTCTTCCTAATTAGTTTTGGTTAGTATTTTTTAGAAATAATTATATAATTTTATATGTTGGTTTATATAATTTTCATCTTTTATATAAATATTTAATAAATAGCCTAAAAATAATGTTTAGCATAATTACACATTTATTTCTTTGAATTAGTGAAGTTGTTGACACCCGATTTTGACCCTATGTAATTCGAGTTAACTATCGAGCTTCTTCAATTTCAAACAATTTGAAATAATCGTCTTTGAAAAATCCTAAAAAATATATATATTTTAAAATCTCTTTCTAATTAGTTTTGGTTAGTATTTTTCAGAAATAATTATATAATTTTACATGTTGGTTTATATAGTTTTCATCTTTTTTATAAATATTTAATAAATAGCCTAAAAATAATGTTTAGTATAATTACACATTTATTTCTTTGAATTAGTGAATTTTATAATTTTGTATAATTAGTTTTCTATCTTAAGTAATGAACTTATGTCTTGATAATTATTTCGTCTTGTTTAAATTAAGAAATTTGAATAATTAATCGATAATTATCCATCTCATTTTTAATTTTGGCCGGATTTAGTTATTTGATTCAATTTGTTCATACATAAATCTAATATGGTTAGAATAAAAACTGAAGTGGTTAAATTTTAAATGTAATGGGTCATCCTTTTTACACATCTGTATACATATACATCTAATAACGCACACTCTCCTTTCTCTTTTCCTTTTCTAATTCACTCTCTAAACCAAAGACACGCTCCTCTCACTTTTCTTCCTCCAAAACACAAAGTCAATACAAAGAACCCTAATTTCTTCATCCAACTACACCGCCTATCACCATTGACGGTCCCTCCCTCCATATTCAAAGATTGCAGACCTCGGGTTAGATTTGTTGACTATGGATTATATAAAAATCTCACCGAAATTTGATGCGAATCAGAGCTATCACATTGAATCCGGATATTTAGGGGTATGTTCTTCTCTTACTCATTTTCTCCTCCATTATTTTCAATCAATCTTTCATCTTCCGCTCAAACGAGTATTTGAATTCAAGCCTTTATTTTTGCTATAAATACATGGTATTTGTGCCATTTAGAAAGGGGTCAGAGGATTGAAATTTGAAAGTTGGAGAATAGAATTCTCAGAAATCGAACCCACGAAAGTTTGAGCCTCGGATTTTCGATTCTCTTTCAAGTTCTTTTGTTCATCTGATTGCGGCGGTCAGTAGTAGTAGGAAGCTCTTCAACACGTTTGTCTCAGTCGCTGCCCCATAAAAGGTTAACTTTTATTGTCTTATTTAAATTCTAGTATATTCTTGATGTATTGATTAATTTGTTATTATTGTTAGCTGATTACTCTGTTTTCCTTCTTGTTGAGCAGTTCAATTTTTTTCTTTTGTAAGTCAGATTCCATTTTTAAGTATGTAAATCTCCATTTGATCAGTTTTTATTTTGGCGTTTAAATAGTCGGTATTGGTATGTTGTTTGTGATTTTCTCGTATAGGATATACTATAGTTTGAGTTTATTTGTTGTGTCTTTTACTATACGGAAGTTTCAGTTCTTATCTTGGATTTTAGTCACCCGTTTCGTAGAATCTGTTTTGCCTATACCTCGTGTTGATTTTCACCTTCTATTCATATTCTGGTGTACTATCTGATATGTTAGTTTAACTTTGGGGTATAGCTCTCATTTCTCACATGATTCATGTCCTAATCTTTATGTTTAATGAAATTTTGTTCTATCGAATTAACATCATGATGAGAGCAATCTGTAATATATGTTTGATAGGATAAATATTGTTTTCATGTTCTTTGAATCAGCTGGTTACTCACTATTTTAGTTTAAAATGTTTCATCTTAAGAAAATGAATTCCTTTTTAAATGTTGTTCTTTGTATCTAATAAAAGCTATTCTATCATCGCCTTGTGCTTAATGCCTCATCTATTGCCTTAAGGTTCATATGCTACGAGTTCAATTTATGTGATGTTAAACATATGATATTTGGAAAATGTTAATGATTGACTGTTGAAATGAGAGCACCAAAATATCAGTTGGGTCATCTTTGGCACGAGGCCATTCGAGATTACGCTCAATCTGCCTTTACTTTGCCTAAATTATTCTATGATAGATCAATAAAGATATTTTCTAAGTTGCGATATTAATATTGTTTGGAATATTCTATATCATACAAATGTAATCTTGTCTATTTCTTTGTGTATTGGGACTTATCGTTGTCTCGATATTAGCCTAATTTGCATATGGTATTTAGGTGTATTTCTTCTTTTTTGGTTTTGCATCCTTCCATGCCTGCTTAGTTCAGTTCTCTCAATACCATGGTCATGAGCTTCATCCAGCTTGATCTTGAGCACGATCTTCCTTTTGTTCGTTATGATTCTTAATTACTCAGCCTACTCCCTGTTTAGTTTTAGTAGAATTTGTCTCCATATTAAACTAAAAGCATGATTTAGCTATTTCGAGTTGTTGTAATCTGTGTCATGGCTAATTTATTCATGTTGGCAGTGTTTTTGTTTCATGTAGTGTCATTTATCTGGTGTCAATATGCGTCCTTTGTTTGGTGCTTCTTTGGTTCAAAATTTCAATATATTATTTAGGCATAAATCTGGCCAAGACTAAGGATGGCTATCTCTGCCCCTTTCTCATTGTCAATCAAGTTAAAAATAAAAAATAAAAACAAAATACATAAACAATCAAATAGCGTATCTTATCTTGTTGTTAGAGCTGTTTGTTATTTTTCTCTCATATGTACAAGCTTAACGTTGGAAAGTAATTGTGTTGTAGAGACCTTAAATTTACAAAGATTGAAGTGTTTGCTACTGTGGGACAGACCTTGACTGTACCATGGCTGCGTTTACATTTTTATATCTCAGCTTGGGATTATGTAAATCGTTATAATCGGTATTTGAATTGGCTAGCTTAGTTTGATCAATGCTTTCTGCAAACCCTATTTTTCTTGAGGTACGGTTTAGATTTCAAATTTCGTCTCTTCATATATCTATGGTTTGTTTTAAGCTCATTCTAATTTCTCAACACTAGTGATAGTCATTTCTCTCGTCCTTAATTTTTTTTATATAATATTAGTACTATACTGTGAGATTCATATTTTTCCTTAGTCATCAAGTTCAACACGGTTACGATGTTTTTATCACTACTTTGCCAATATGTAAATTTCTTCTCAATTTTTGAGGTGTTAAAATCAATGTGTACAAGAGAATCAAGTATAATTTGTATTTTAAAAAAAATATTGTCCTGATTTTCATGAACTAGTTGATACATTAAAAATGTTTTGGCTAGACTTTGGACTTAAGGGTTTCTTTTACTCACAATTTTTATTACAGCTGGTTCTTTGTTGGAGTTAGTTTATTTTTATCGAAGTTCATAAAACAATTTATATCTCCCCTGTCGCAGCAAGTGATCCATTGCGTATAAAATAGCTCTGTTTTATGTATAATAATTAGCATGTTTATAATTGATCTCTATTTGTAGGTTCATAATGTTACTTCCATTGAGGTCTCTAATGTTGAGTCTTTCTTTTTTGTGGATTTTCTTAGTAGTTGGTTTAATTAATTCATATCGCCCTCTATGTGTTACTACTGTACATGTTTAAAGTTGATGAGTTCATGTCTGCAACTGCTCTTTATTTGCTGATAATATCGAATTATTCATATTAATCTTTTACCTTTCTTGCTCTACATGTGATATTGGCGGAGTTCAATTTGGACTCTTTTTCCCTCTTGCATCTCGAGTTGGTTCAAAACCCAAAGAATCCTCTCTCATTGAGTTAGCCTCATCACTCATCCAAAAGCAAATATACAAGCAGAAGCTAATATACAGGTGGAAATGAGCCAAAAGCCCAAACATGCATCAACAACAACTCACTTCTTTTTTGGACAACAGTGAATTTAGGCCAAAAGGGGCTCAAATTCAACTTTTCTTATACTCTTAATTTATTGTGTTTTTAATTAACTCCAACTTTAGAATCGTTAATTAACTTATTCGAATTTCCCAAAGGATGAACCATTTTCTTTGTGTTGATTAATATTAATGAATTCCATTTTTATCAATTTTGGTTCTTTTTTTTATTTACTTAAATCAAATAGTTTTAGTCAAAATTTTCAAAACATGCCTTCAACTAATTAAGTTAGTTTCTTGCTTTAATTGACCAAATTTCTTTAAATTATAATTCTTAAAATGATTCAAATAAATTCTTACATAATTTATTTTTTTAAAAGTTAAAATTTTTATCTCGTCTTTAAAATGTTAATCGTAATGTTATTTTTTGAAGTGATAATCTTAATTTATTTTTTAGTAGTTTTGATCACTTTCAAATGATAAAATTAGTTTCATTTTCCTAAAAACTCCAAAAATGTTCTTTTGTGTACCTAATTATTTTTCGCAAAAATAATCAAATATTTTTAGTCAAGTGGTTTGATAACCGTGTGTTAGCGGATACTTTAAGTACTCATACTTTCTTAAGGTAGAAATAAGAACCTCTTACCCATTTTCTCTAAATTTTTAAAGGCTTATTTGTTAAGGCATTTTAAAAATAAGTTTTCTTAATTTCATTAAAAAATTAAGTGGCGACTCTTTTCTAAGTATTTTTCTTAAATTGTTTTACACTTCGAACATTTCAAAAAGTTATTTTTCTAAGTATAGTAAAATTATGACATAACAGTCGCCTCTTTCTCTTCTTTTCTTTCTATGTTGGATCTTTTTAGGAGATTGAGGGTTTTAGGTAGTTTTTGACTAGGTTACTAGGCTTAGATGAAGTAAAATGACGTAGTTTAACTACCAAATGACGTAGTTTAAGTACCAAATACATACGGGAAAAGACCAATACAACCCTGACTTAAAGCTGATAAAGTGACCTTCATGAGGGGCTTGACGGGCCGTCTAAGGCATGATGGCCGGTCTAGTGGGTCGTCATGATGCCTTGCCCGACAGGGCATCACTAAAATGAGCATAACTTTTTACTTAGGTCTCATAATTAGGCAAACTTGGTGGTGTTGGTGTGATGACCCAACGGTACCCCCTAGACGTAACATGGCACATAGAAATCCAAAAGGGACCATGTAAGGCACTTAGCATATCATAACATAAGTAAAGAACAATAAAGAATAAAAGCACATTTCGAGTCTAAAAAATTTTCATAAAAGGAAGCAAAAGTCTAGACTTGTCTCAATTAGCCAGCTATTACGATCGAAATTCAAATAGGGTCATATCCCTTGCAATATAGTTCTCAAATGAAAGTAAAAGAAAGGAAACTAGAAAATCATCATCCGTCCTCGAACCATGAGGACTCACCAATAAGCAAGGAGAATAGTCAATCCAAGCTTTGCACAAGAAGGAGATCACCTCAAGGACTGGGACTTACACTTATAGAAAATGTAGAAGAAATATGAGTTAGTACAAAAATGCACTACGTATGATAGCCATGCATGAAAACCTTAAAGACATGTTAAAAAGGACATTTTAGTTGAAAACCATGCACTTTACCAAGTTTAAGATTCATCATGAAGATTAGTGTAAAAACATGTGACATAATCATATTCAACATATAGGCTATCATAACATAATGGTAATATATCATAAATACCCTCAAAGCATCCTTGTGCAATGCATGAATAGGATCCCATAATCCTACCCACACAAGGAAAGCTTCTTGAGTAATCATAGTTCATAACCCATACTATTGTTCATACTATCATAGTGGGATTAGCTTTAACCGACATAAACCATGTGAGCTAAACATGGAATCCGGTGTCTACCCCACACCGAAAAGGGGTTGTCCTACTTGCCTAAGGTAGAACCATACTCTTAGCTTAGGTGGATCCACTAGCTAAAGACCTATGTTCTCACATAGTTTATGGGATAAGGAGATTACTTCTAGAAACCCGAACTCAACTAAGGTAGAAGGTTTCCATCTCATGAGATACCTACTTTAGGAGCCCGGACTCAACTAAGGTACAAGGAACCCACTTGGAACGCTGGACTCAACTAGTGTATAAGCTTTCATTGGGAAGCTGGACTCAACTAGTTTATAAGCTTCCATCTCATATTCATATCCACTCGGTGCTAAGCATTAATTCCCATAGATTACAATTTAAGTCCTAACTTAAGTGCATATTCATGGAAGGGTGTCTTGACACTCAATCCAATAAAAATTCATACTACAGCTCATAGATTCAAGAGGTGAGACTAGTCTTCCAACCTTTAGAATCACTACATGTGACAAACCTTTCACATCCGGAATGTTACAGTATCTCCCCCTTGGGAACATTCGTCCTCGAATGACGATCTAGACACCTTACGGGATTAAAGACTCAAGACTAGCAGCCCATCATGCATGAAACACCAAAATAATTCACAACCCTAAAGAGGAAACATCAACTCCTTCTCAAGACGTATTCAATGCAACACAAGGGAGTAGGAACTACATCTAACAACTCAATATGCATGAAACTCAATATTTCTCATATTCATAGGAGGAACTACCTTCTCCAACTAAAATAATGCTCAACACAACATCATGGAGCCAATATGCAATTACTCTCAAAATCATACTAAAGCATGTTCATCAACACATCCCATGAAGTCAAATAGGCAACTCATACTAAATGCACAACAACATGAGGACCACAAATCATGAAAACTCATTTTCTCACTAAAAATGAATTTCACCAAGAACATGCATAATTTAAGGAAATCATGGAAAAGCTCATATAACACACATGACTTCGAAAACACTAAAACTTAAGAGGAACTATTTACCTCAAGCTTGAATAGGAGTAGAAGAAAAGAGATGAGGATATCGGGACTTCATATCGGCCTCGGCCTCCCAAGTAGCACCCTCAACTAAATGATTTCTCCATAAAACATTCACGGAAGCTACTTCCTTGTTTCTTAATCTCTTGACTTGCCGATCTTGGATTTCAACCGGAACCTCTTCATAGGAAAGGCTTTCATCAACTCCAAACCCTTATAGGGGAATAATGGATACTGGATCTCCAATAAACTTCTTAAGCATGGAAACATGAAATACCAGATGAACCGGGGATAACTCATTTGGAAAATCCAACTCATAGGCAACTTCCCCAATACGCTTCAAAATTTGATATGGGCCTACATATAGGGGACTAAGTTTCCCTTTCTTGCCAAACCTCATCACACCTTTCATGGGTGAGATTTTTCAATAAACCCAATCATTAACTTCAAACTCTAGATCCCTTCTTCTCACATCAGCATAATATTTTTGTCTACTTTGAGTCATTCTCAACCACTCTCTAATGAGCTGAACCTTCTCAATAGCTTCATAAACCAATTCGGGACCAATAAGAGCAATTTCACCTACCTTAAACCAACCAACCGGAGACCTACAACTCCTACCATATAAGGCTTCAAAGGGGACCATACCAATACTAGAATGATAGCTATTATTGTAGGCAAACTCTATCAATGGTAAGTGGTCATCCCAATTACACTTAAAATCTATCACGCACACCCTCAATATGTCCTCTAAGGTCTGAATGGTGCTTTTCGCTTGATGATCCATTTGGGGATGAAAAGTTGTGCTAGGCTTGACCTTAGTACCAAGCCCTTTTTGGAATGACTTCCAAAAGTGTGAAGTAAATTGAGTACCCCAATCTGAAATGATGGATAAGGGAACTTCATGTAACTTAACTATCTCCCTTATGTATAAGTTGGCATAGTCTTCCACTGAATGAGAAACCTTGAATAAAGTGGGCTGATTTTGTAATCCTATCTATAATGACCCAAATGGAATCATGTTGCCTTCGGTTACGAGGCAAACCCACAACAAAATCCATATTGATCTCTTCCCACTTCCAAGTGGAAATCGATATATCTTGCAAAAAGCCTCCCGGCCTTTGATGCTCGACCTTAACTTTTTGAAAATTGGGACATTTGGCTACATATTCCGCAATATCCTTTTTATATCCTTCCACCAATAGACCTCTCGTAGATCACGGTACATCTTGGTGGCTCCCGGATGAATAGATTACCGAGAACTATGACCTTCCTCAAAAATTTGCTCCCTCAAACCATCAACATCCGGAACACATAATCGACCTTGGTACCTAAGTACCCATCTCCCCCTTGGGAGAAAGCCTCAACGGATTTCTTGAGTATCAATTATTTCAATTCCATCAATAAAGGATCAAGATCTTGTTTAGACTTCACATCCATCACAAAGCACGATTCGGAGCCATTATGCACTGTGAAACCACCTTTGGTGGAGTCCACTAGTTGGACACTTAATTGGGCCAGTATATGTACATCACAGACTAATTCTTTCTTTTCACCTTCTATATGAGCCACACTACCCATGGACAATCTACTAAGTGCATCCGCTACCATGTTAGCTTTGTCGGGGTGGTTGATGAGTCCACAATTTGGACTCATTTAGGGGTTTATTTTAATATAATTAGTGTCCTCAAATACATATTTTGTCTCAATAACTGATGTAAATCCTTAAGTTTCAGGTATTTGGAGTTTGAGGCAAACATGGACACCACTTGGCAAAAAGGAACAAAACGGCTAAAAAGACGAAGAAAAGAAGGCCTGAGGATCGCCTAATGCATTCGGCGAGTCACCGAAAGGCCTTAACCTCGCCCAAAGTTCCAGTGTGCTGAGCCCTGAAGGAAATGATCAAGTCGGCGATATAAATTCTAGGGATGTGATTTTGTGAATATGTGTTAAATTTACTGTTGGGTGTTGCTTATTGTTGGTATATTCCCGGTTTAAATGTGATTTCGTTTAGTAGTTATGTTTTAACTTAATGAGATTGTAGTTGCAAATACGATTTCACCTTAGTGTTTTTGGGTTGCTCGAGAGATGTTTTAAAACTAAGACTATTAAATCCATAGCCGGTGGTTATTGGGTCATTGTGGGTTCAGCTCGAGAGAGTGAATCCTAGGCCCTCTCCCATACTTTTAGCGAGAGAGAGTGAATGGGCTAAGGCAGAGATTGTTCTTAAAAGTGGCAACTCGGTGTTCGAGAGAAACCGAGTTGATTCAGGGTAAGTTTCTCAAGAGGGAATTTACCCCCACTAAGGTCTAGCCTAGTCACAAATAATCAAAGATGTACTATTAATAGCATTTACCCGATAGTGTCTTTTATCCCATATTCCGATTACATCCCAAGAATCCCGTCTCCCTATCTTGTTTCCTTATATTTTTGTCATTTTTTGTTGAGTAGTTAATACAAACCCCCCATTGATAATTGAGGCTTGCATCACCCCTTAGATTTATTATGTTTGTATTCGATAATGTCTATAGCTATGATTGATTAGAAGTTAATTTTACTTTTCTATTAATTCTTGAAACCACTCCCTGTGGGAATGATCCCAAACCTTGGTTGGGTTATATCACTACACGTGATTGTTGGCACTTGAACCGAAGTAGTGTCCTGATACGTGAAGTCAAAATTGCGCCGCTGCCGGGGAGTGGTGTTACTTGAGAATTATTGGTAGAGTTGAATTTTGCTTGTTTGTGTATTGCAACAGGAAAGATGAGTGTGAATGGTAAGTATGGGTATCAAATGGATCACCCTCTTTTAAAATTGTTGAACCTTAGGGACAATCTCCTAAAGTTCAAGCAAGTAGGGGATGAGACCATCCTAGAGATGTGTTTGAAATTTGAAGTAGTGCTACAGTCATGCCCAACTCATGGGATGCCCGATAAAGTGCTACTAAACTGCTTTTACAGGAGTATTGGACCCAAAAATAGAAATACCGTTGACCAACTTTTTAAAGGTGGTTTGCTACAACAACCCTATGAAGCAGTAGCCAAACTCCTTGATGGCATGCTGAAGACCAACAAGGAAACAAAAAAGGAACAAGAATGGGACGCAATGTTAACTAAGCTAAAGTTCTTGTCCAAAAAGGTTATTGAACTGGAGGCGCATTCCACAGAAAAGGACATGCACTTTCCCCTTCGCGAGTGTAAAAAGGGGAAGAAGAAGAAGGGTGGACAAAATGAAGAAGTTCTTGCACTCATTCAACACAAGATTGAAGAACAAGATAAGTTGTTAAATGAGATAAAAGAAATTATCGAAATGCTGAATCAGATGACAACCTCTAATTCCATGATTATTTAGCTACAAGACGCCCAGATAAACAAAGTGATATCGTGTCTCTCCTCACAGCATAATGAGGGGTCGCCTAGTGACACCATGGCCGACTCTGAAGATGAGGATTAGGTGTTAATTTGCGTCGTGCCACGACGTTAACTAAGGCGATGTTTGGGAGGTAGCCCAAAACCCTTTTTATTGCTTTTATTCGTGTTTTGGTAAAATAATGGTGTGTTGTTTGTATAGGTTGAAGTGTGGAAAGTGTTTAAAAAAGTGCAGGGTGGTGAGCAACAGGTCCAGTCGGTGAGTCGCCGAAGAGGTAGGCAAGCCTGACCTAAACCGCCATTTGATTCAAGACATCTTCAAATTGGAGTCTGTAAAACTCGACGAGCCTAGGAAATTATTGGCGAATCGCTAACCATGTCGGCGACCTCAACAGAGATCGCCGTTGGGACCCCCACAATAACTAGAGGTTTTGTAAAATTTTACGATGTAAATGAACTATCGCCGATAGGATAGGCGAGCTCGACTAACGTCACCGAATAGGCGAAAATTGGGCGGTTTTGCAAGCTAAAGGTTTAAAAGTTTGTAACTCATTCACTTTCCCTCACTTTTTAACTTCCCAAACTCACACCCACGCGCTAGTTCCTATATTTTCACATTTTTAGAATATTTCTAGTGTTGATTTGTGCTCGAAGTTGGATTACATTGTCTCCTAGTGTTTCAATCTTCTCTTTATCGACACAAAAGATTTGTTTTCTATGCCCCGAGTTTATTTTATCAAACAATATACTTATTTGCAATAGCCTGATATTGTTGAAGTGTTCTGATCCTGCAAGATAGGATTAGATTATTTACATGCATGATTTAATTTGATAATCTTGCTTGAGTAGTTGTGATTGTTGAAATCCCATAATTGGATGCCTTAAACTGGATTAAAATTCGAGGGGTTGTGTTTGGGTGTTATGATTCTGAACTTAATTGAACTAGTGCATGCTTTAATTTTATATTCGGGGGTTGCGGGGTTGAATTTGAGAATGTGGGTTGAAGGTAGGCACGTTGGGTCATTTGGAAAGATGGGTCGAGCTCGCCAAACCTCTTGGCAGTTTGCCTAGTGTTCCCATCTCGCCTTTAATTTCTTGCTATGTGAGTAGTTGAAGTCTGGAACTTTCGGCAGGCCTGTCCTTGTTCGCCGAAAGCTATCAGCAACACGCCGAGTGGTCCCCCACATCGCTTGCTTGCCGCATTTTTTAGAGCTAATTCCTTCGGCGAGTTCGATCTAGCTCGCCCAAGAAATTCGGCAATTCACCCTTTGGTTTGGGGAATCTGTCTGAAATTATTCTGTTGTGCTTTTGTTAAAGTTTTTCTAACTTCTCTTCCATATTTTGTAGACATGACTAAATCAAAAGCTGCTGAAAGAATAACACCAGCCCGAGAGATGTCTAAAGGGATTGCAATAAATGAGGATGCAGCTACGGCGAAATGGAAAGCTACAAAACTATCCACAACTACTGTGAGAGGCAAGGGAAAGAGGCCCACTTCTGCCAGGAAGACCATTACCCTAGACCCTAACATTCATTCATAGGCCTGGGGATTCTGTAGGGCGGTTCATGTCTTTCTAGCGGGCTCACACTCAACAGAACTTGGTGAATCTGGTACTGTTGTTCCTCTTGAGGTGACCTCGGGGACTGATGCCCAGACAGATGGAGAGATTGCGTAGACAGGATCCCCTCTTTACCTCCCTCTCTGTTTTGCTTTACTTCACTATTGGATAATTCATATTTGCATTTGAGGACAAATGGTTTTTGTTTGTGGTGGGGTCAGGCCCACCTTTGTGTGTTGATTACGACTCTTGTTTTGTTTATATATTTGTTTATATATTGGGTTTTTAGCTTAAATTGTGTTAACACTGCTTTTCGTGGATATTTGAGTTTGTGGCTCCTTGATTTTAAATTGAAAATGATTTTTTACCCTTCCAAAAAAAATTTACCACCCCTTGTATGTATCGAATGTGGCTGTTCTCTTACAAATTTGAGTATCGGTTTTGATCAATACTAATGACTTAAATAGTGCTCATAATCGAACAAACATGAATGTGCGGCTACGATGAGGCCAAATGAAGTTGCATAGCCAATATGTGAACTCTTTGCATCTCGTTGTAACTAGCCAAGTATCAAATTGATTCTCTTGCAATGAACGTTGCACACTAGCGAGAGTGTGGAGTCTTGCTTGACTTTGGTGTCGATGCCTTATGTTATGAGCTTACTGTGAACCATGAATGATAACACCTAGAATTTGCCCCGTTGTTCTGGTCGACTAAGTAAGGCTATCTCTTGATATGAACTTAGGCAACTTCGAACAGTGTGAGCCAATTTGACATATACCTCTTTTGTGGCCTACCTTGTAAGTGTGTGAACCTCTTTTGAACACCGCTTGAGCCTTACCTTTCTTTGGAAGAAACTTGATGAAAACATGACCTTTCTTAATCTGCTACCTATAATCCTCATGATTTGTGGATGATTTAATAGCCCAACTTAGGCTTTTGGCCTAAGTTGGGGGTGTGGCAAAAAGAGAAGGCAAGTGAAGAAGTGCAAGAAAAGTCTCCTCTAACCCATGGTTTTGAGAAAAATGGAACCCCTCCATATAAAAAAAAGAAGGGAAAGAAAAGAAAGAAAAAAAAAACAAATGAAAAAGTTGTGGAATAAAGTACAAAAGAAGTGGGGTTTCCAAACAATCCATGGAAAGTGAATAATGGGATGACTTATAGGCACTAAAGAAAATGATGAAAGAAGAAGAAGGGAAGTGTTGTGAGCATCACATATCATGTGGATGAAAGTCCCTGAGCCTAAAGGAATATACCTTTGCACTCAACCCCATTACAGGCCTTGAAAAGATCTTTTTGATCTTGAGTGAGCTGAAACAATTGTTAATTGGAAAATACGGGCAAACCTATGGGTGAAAGCATGCATTGTGTTCTTCTTTCTAAGAGTGAGCGTTGCATTTGATTCCGGAACATTAAATGGTTAAACCATTGTGTGTGAATATGGAATCATTCTTTGTGTGAGGGCATTTAAATACCTTTGTTGAGCTCGAACTTGCATTTGAAGCAAGTATAGTGAGATTGAGAATCTTTGATAATGGTATGTCACAACTTGAAACTTTGAGTGCATATTTGACCTTCTTATAAGTAAATTGAGTCTTGTGTGTGAATTCATGATTGAGTCTTGTGTAGCACTGTTCGAGACATCCCTTTTTGAACTGCTGAATTTGGGTTTTACTTGAGGACAAGCAAAAGTTTAAGTTGAGGGTGTTCATGAGTCCACAGTTTGGACTCATTTAGGGGTTTATTTTAATAGAATTAGTGTCCTCAAATGCATATTTTGTCTCAATAACTAATGTAAATCCTTAAGTTTTAGGTATTTGGAGTTTGAGGCAAGCATGGACACTACTTCGCAAAAAGGAACAAAATGGCTGAAAAGATGAAGAAAACAAGGCCTGAGGATTGCCTAAAGCATTTGGTGGGTCGCCGAAACGCCTTAACCTTGCCCAAAGTTCCAGTGTGCTGAGCCCTAAAGGAAAAGATCAAGTCGGCGATGAAAAGGAGCAGTCGGTGTGTCGCCGAACAGTTCTGCAAAACAATATTATATCGCCCAATGATTCAGAACTCAAAGATGCTGAAGGCAAGAGCTGAAAGGTGATGAAGCAGACCAAAGGGCGGATCGCCGAGTGCATCGGCGATCTCGACTAACTGCGTCGAGTGATCCTTCGCAGCACATTTTTTGATAACTATAAATACTAGTTTGAATTTTTATTTTAGTATGCAATTTCAGATACAACATTTTATTTTTCTAAGTTTTCAAGTAGAGAATATTTTGCTTAGCTTTTGAAGATTTGAAGACTTCCAACTCCAAGAAATTGGAAGTAGGTGTTGAAGATTATTCATGTTAGACTCGTTTAAAGTTAATATAAATCATAACCAGTTGATGTTACTTCAATTTGGTATCATTTTCTTCCTTTTCTCTATGTCTAGCTAAAACCCCAATTTTTGGGGTGTGATGTTGTGAATATGGGTTAAATTTACTGTTCGGTGTTGCTTATTATTTGTATATTCGCTATTTAAATGTGATTTCGTTTAGTAGTTGTGTTTGAACTTAATGAGATTGTAGTTGAAAATACAATTTCATCTTAGTGTTTTTGGCTTGCTCGAGAGAGAGGTTTTAAAACTAAGACTACTAAATCCATAGACGGTGGTTATTGGGTTGTTGTGGGTTTAGCTCTAGAGAAGGAATCCTAGGCCCTCTACCACACTTTCAGCTCGAGAGAGTGAATGGGCTAAGGCAGGGGTTGTGCTTAAAAGTGGAAACTCGGTGTTCGAGAGAAACTAATTTGATTCAGGGTAAGTTGCTCGAGAGAGAATTTACCCCAACTAAAGTCTAGCCTAGTCACAAGTATTCAGCGATGTAGTATCAATAGCATTTACCCGACAGTGTCTTTTATCCCATATTCCTATCACATCTCAAGAATCCCATCTCCCTATCTCGTTTCCTTATATTTTTTTCAGTTTTGTTGATTTCTTAATACAAACCCCCGTTGATAATTGACGCTTGCATCACCCCTTAGATTTATTATGTTTGTATTCGATAATGTCTATAGGTATGATTGATTAGAACTTAATTTTACTTTTCTATTAATTCTCAAAACCACTCCATGTGGGAACGATTACAACCCTTGCTTGGGTTATATCACTACACGCGATCATTGGCACTTGAACCGAAGTAGTGTCCTGATATGTGAAGTCAGTGGTAAAGGACACTCATGTCATAGTCCTTCAAAATTTCTAACCACCTTATTTGTCTGAGGTTCAAGTCTTTTTGAATAAATACATATTGAACACTCTTGTGATTGGTGAAAACATCCACATGGACCCCATAAAAGTAATGTCTCCATATTTTTAAAGCAAACACAACCGCCGCTAATTCAAGATCACACTGGAGTGGAAGTAAGTCTATCTTTCAATTCTTTGAAGCTTTTCTCACAAGCCTCCGACCATTCAAACTTAGCTTTCTTTTGAGTCAACACCGTCAACGGAGAAGCAATAGAGGAAAACCTCTCAAGAAACCTCCAATAGTAACCGGCCAAACCCAAAAATCTTCTAATGTCAGAAAGAGTTAGAGGTCTAGGACAACTCTTGACAGCATCCATCTTCGTAGGATTTACCTCAATACCCTCACTTGACACAATATGACCAAGGAAAGCTATATACCTTAACCAAAATTCACACTTGCTAAACTTTACTAAAAGTTGTTGGTCCTTAAGAACTTGCAATACAATTCTCAAATGGTCCATATGTTCATTCTCACTCCTTTATTAGATCAAGATATCGTCAATAAATACGATCACAAACATATCAAGGTATTGCCTAAACACTCTATTCATTAGGTACATAAATGTCGTCGAGGCATTGGTCAACCCAAATGACATAACCACAAATTCATAGTGGCCATACCGGGTCCTAAAGGTCGTCTTGGGAATATCAACCCCTCTCTCCCTTAGTTGGCGATAACCCGAACGAAGATCAATTTTTGAGAAATAGCTAGCCCCTTGAAGTTGATCAAATAAGTCATCGATTCTCGGAAAAGGATATTTATTCTTAATGGTCACTTTGTTCAATTGTCAATAGTCAATACACATTCTAAGAGACCCATCATTCTTCCTAACAAACAACACCGGAGCACCCCATGGAGAGATACTCAGTCGGATAAAACCCTTGTCTAACAAATCCATTGGTTGCTCTTTCAACATTGTTGGAGCCATTCTATTAGGAGGAATGGAGATAGGCTGTGTATCCAGTAAAAGATCAATGCCAAAATCTATTTTCCGCTCGAGAGGAATACCGGGCAAGTCATCGGGGAAATTATACGGAAACTCATTCACTACTGGAACCTACTCTAGAGAAGGGGTTTCAAACTCAACATCCACAACCCTAACAAGATGGTAAATACACCCTTTGGAGATCATTTTCCTAACTTTGAGGCAACAAACAATTGGCCTCTAGGGATAGAATTCCCCGCTTCCAATCTAAAATAGGCTCATTCGGAAATTGAAATTTAACCACCCGAGTCCTACAATCTATTGAGGCATAACATGCATGCAACCAATCCATACCTAAAATTACATCAAAGTCTAACATGTCTAACTCTACCAAATCCACCAAGGTAAATTTATTGGACAAAGAAGTGGGACAACTTCTATAGACTCTTTTAGCCACTACCGAGTCACCAACAGGGGTAGAAACCGAAAAAGGCTCTACTAACACTTCGGTGAGTATTTCAAAATTCATGGTCACAAAAGGTGTAACAAGGGACAAAGTGGCACTGGGATCTAACAAGGCATATACATCAATAGAAAAGACTTTTAACATACCGGTCACCACATCCGGGGAGCTCTCTTGGTCACCTCGGGATTGAAGAGCATAAAAGTTGTTTTGCTTTTGAGCATTGGAGTTGGAACGCTTGGATGAGCTTGTTTATATTCCCTTCCGTTAACCTTGAGCATAGGACAATCTCTCATCTTGTGGCAACTCTTTCCACAACCATAGCACCCATCTGAGCCAACTAAGCATTTGCCCTCATGTTTTCTACCACATTTTGCACAATTAGGCCTAGCAACATAAGAACCACCACTATTACCTCCTTGAGGTTTAGGGTTAGACACCCTATCATTGTTGACCCTTGGGGTTAAACTAGAGAAGCCTTGGTTAGAGAACCTTTGTTTGAGTCTTGTTCAATCTCTTCCATCGAACCTAGCATTGGAGAAATTTCCATCACCGGTTCTAGCTCTTTTTACCTCCCTATTCTTGTCTTGGAGTTTCTCTACCTCCATTTGTTCAGAATACACCATGAGACGTGATATATCCATATTATCATGAAGCATTGCCGAACAACATTTTTTTCTCACCAATCTTGACACACCCATCAAATACCTACTCATCATGTCCCTTGAGTTCGCCACCAAAGCCGGAGCATACTTGGACAATTGGGTAAACTTTAGAGAATATTTTTCAACATTCATACCTCCTTGACGAAGGTTAACAAATTCTTCCACCTTAGCTTCCCTCAACTCTCGAGGAAAGAACCTATCAAGGAATGCGGAGTTGAACACTTCCCAATCTATTGGGCCCGCTCCTACTGACCTATTGTTCTTCCATTGAGTATACCATACTTAAGCCACACTCTTCAATTGGTAGACGGCTAACTCCGCTTTCTCTACCAAAGTCACCCCTATAGCATCAATTATCTTATAAACCTCATCAAAAAATTCTTGAGGATCTTCTCCCACTTTGGAACAAAGAAACACGGGAGAGTTCATTCTAGCTAAATCCCTCAATCAAGAAGCCTCGAAATTCATATTAGTGTTCATAGGAGAAATCACCTATCTATTGACTTGAGTTGTCACAACTTGAGCCAACAATTGGATAGTAGACCTAAACTCCGCATGGGCCATATTCTCCATCACGGGATCAAATGGAGCTTGGTTAACTTGAGGAGCTTGATTACCTTGATGAACTCCTTGATTCACATTCTCGTCTTCCACCTTTCTTGCGTTAGCCCTTCGTGTATTCATTTCCTGAAGACACAAGAGAAGGACTAAGACAGAGACTTTTATAGGGTTAAACTCTACGGCACGACTTAAGAGTAATGAAAGAAGTGAAATTTCCTAAACGTCTTATAGCCTCCCACTCATAAATGTGTCACACTTCCCACTCATGAACAAGACTCTACTAGACGTGGCTTATGAGACATCATCCTAGAATCATTCTAAACCTTTTGCTCTGATTACCAAGTTTGTCACGACCAAAGGGTACCCCCTAGACGTAACATGGAACATAGAACCCCGAAAGGGACCATGTAAGCCACTTAGCATATCATAACATAAGTAAAGAACAATAAAGAGTAAAAATACATTTCAAGTCTAAATTTTTTTCATAAAAGCAAGTGGAAGTCTAGACTTATCTCAATTAACCATCTATTACAATCGAAGTCTCAAATAGTGTCACGGCCTTTACAACATAGTTCTCAAATGAAAGTAAAAGAAAGGAAATTAGAAAATCATAATCCGTCCTCGAACCATGAGGACCCACCAATAAGTAAGGAGAATAGTCAATCCAAGCTTTGCACAAGAAGGAGATCACCACAAAAACCGGGACCTACACTTATAGAAAATGTAGAAGAAACATGGGTTAGTACAAAAATGCACTACGTATGATAGCCATCCATGAAAACCTTGAAGACATGTTAAAAAGGACATTTTAGTTGAAAACCATGCACTTTACCAAGTTTAAGATTCATCATGAAGATTAGTGCAAAAACATGTGACATAAGCATATTCAACATATAGACTATCATATCATAATAGTAACATATCATAAATATCCTCAAATCATCCTTGTGCAATGCATGAATAGGATCCCATAATCCTACCCACACTAAAGAAAGCTTCTTCAGTAACTATAGTTCATAACTCATACTATTGTTCATACTATCATAGTGGGATTAGCTTTAATCGACATAGACCATGTGAGCTAAACATGGAATCCGATATCTACCCCACACCGAATAGGAGTTATCCTACTTGCCTAAGGTAGAACTATGCTCTTAGCCTAGGTGGATCCACTAGCTAAAGAACTATGTTGGCACATAGTTTATGGGATAAGGATATTGCTTCTAGAAACCCAGATCAACTAAGGTTGAAGGTTTCCATCTCATGAGATACCTACTTTGGGAACCCGGACTCAACTAAGAATAAATTCCATAGATTACAATTTAAGTCTTGACTTAAGTGCATATTCATGGAAGGGTGTCTCGACACTCAATCCAATAAAAATTCATACTATAGCTCATAGATTCAAGAGGTGAGACTAGTCTTCCAACCTTTAGAATCACTACATGTGACAAACCTTTCACATCATATCATATTCAAACAAAAGTGTGTACATGAGAATAATCACCTAATCAACACAACAACTAGGTCATAATCATATTCACTTCACTCTCAAAGTGATCCAAATGCATATACATAAACTTCCTAAACATACATACTTTTCATGCTTTGCCCTTAAATAACCATAGATCACTTTCAATCAACATATCTAGAATTACTACATTAGACATGAATGATAATATGATTCAATTACTATCATTACTAAAAGCATTATTTCATAATTCTCTTCTTTCTACAATTCACCCACACTTTTAGATCCAATTTGGGAAATAGGGTAATTCATGGGTTCTTGGGGGAATTCATTAGAAATCAAAATAAATCATCAATTCAATCATAATCCATCATAATTCAACCATTAAAAACGTTTTGGAAAGAACCCACAAGATTGAAGACAAACCCTAACTTTTGGGGAATTCACTAGTTTTGAAATTGAATTTTGAGGGACTCCTTGGATGGAAATTATCCAAGTATGAAAGAATACCATACCTTAGTAATGATTCTTCAAATAAATGAGTGAAATAGCCTTGATTTTTCAAGCCCTAGCTCCAATTTTACTGTTCTTCTTCCTTGAGTTCTAGAGAGAGAAATTTTGTGTACGAGATGAACTTTGGGATTTTGATTTGGGTATTTAGAAAATATGCAGTAATTGGGTGTATTTTGACTTAAAATGCCTTATATAGTTGTGTAAAAATAATACAAAATGACCTCACTTTGATAGGGCTTAAAAAGGAAATACCAAAAATAACCCTCACTTTAAGTGAGTTGCCTAGGTTCCACGAGGGGCCCCACGAGCCGTGGTCATGACCACGAGCCATGGTCCCTCTCATGGTCTTGGGGCAGTAACTAGGCAGCTTGGGCCTTAAGCTCACACACCCAAGGCAACTCCACGAAGGGCTCCATGAGCCGTGGTCAAGACCACGAGCTGTGTTCCATCTCGTGCACCTTGAGGTAGTGGCTAGTCCACTTTCTTGCCACCCTCACACTCCCAAGTTTTCTCCACGAGTCGTTGTCTTCACCACGAGCCGTGAAGTGGCTCGTGAGGGAGAGCTTATTTTGGGTAGTTTTTGGGAGCTCACTTCCTAGGCTACCACGGACCATACCACGATCCGTGGTCCCCCACCACGAGTTGTGGGGGTGGTCATGGTCACTAGGGCAGTGTCTAGGGAAGAGTGGATTGGTTTGGTCCTCTCCCTTGGCCCTTGCCCACCACCTTGGCTCTTAACCTCTCGTTTTAGTTCTAGTTTAGTCTACCAATTTCTGGAAAGTTACAGTTGAAAAGAGGACTCAAAGACTTTTAATTTGATAGGTCATGGGCCACCTAGTTTATTTTTTTGAGAGATATGATTTTATGAAGTTGACCCAAAGCTTAAACTTTGATAAGTCTCTTTCCCGAACGACTTCACGGTCTGTGTGAAGCTTCACGGACCATTTAGGAGTCTGTGGTCCTTCACAAAAGCTTGTTCCAATTTTCATTGATAGGTTCACGGTCTATGTGAAGCTCCACAGATTGTCTAATTGTCCATGGTCCCTCACTTTGGCTGGGTGAAACTTCACGAGTAAGGTGAGGGGTCGTGGTCCTCTTCACGACCCGTGGACCCCTCCATGATTTTTACCTTCTCTCTTTTTCATTCCTAGATCATATTTTTGAGGTTTCACAATAATGTGTGATGTGCCACGAGTGACTTGAATGGTTATATTGACTCATTTTTATAATGTTTCATGATTATTTGTGATTGGTTATTGATGTGGAATTTATTATCCTCTCGTTATGCATAGGAACATGTCTATTTCAATTGGTTACAAGGCACTGTTATGATGTGTACTTTTTGAAAGTAATGAAATAGTGAAACAAAGAGGATGAACCATTTTTGAGGGATGTGCCATGCACCGTGGTTGATACTATTTCGAAGGGGCGTGCCACATGTTATTGTTGATACTATATGTTCCATGTGCCTTTGAGGTACAAAGACCGATATATCGTCCATGGGTCCCAAGATGCTAGGTTGTGAGTGTGTATCAACATGATCTACATATATCACTCTATATGACATTTACATTGCACCTCATATGATTCTTTGACCTTTATGAGTGAGCTGGTATGTTCATGGTTATTTGAATATGAAAGGTTGTGATGATGCTATATATGGAGACTCTAATGCGTGAATTATGGTGTATTACTTGTACTATGTTGCTGCATTACTTGTGACATTGTTAGCATGGCCTGGTCTGATTATTATGGAGGTTGTAGTCTATGGAGGTTTAGATGGTATGTTTGGGTATTTTGTGTTCGGTATGACTTTACTTAGGATCAGCTAGGGATATTTGTTAAGTGTCATTGTTGTTTGGAACTCAATCCCTTTCTTTCTACACTTGTGTAGTTTATGAACCTAGATCGTCTTGATCATCCCTCTTTCATCTTTGTCTGAGGACCACCTTTAGAGTTTATGAGGTAGCTGCTAGTTATCTTAGCAGACATCGCATAGTCTTGAATATGTCTTTATACTTTTCTAGTTTTGTAGACATTCAAACTTGTATTTCTTTTAAATCCGTTATTTTACTTAGTAACTTGTACACATGACACCAGATTTTGGGGCTAGTTTTTCTATGTTATGACATCTGCATTCTTATGTTATGTTTAGTTCTTAATTTGTGTCTTACTTCCACATTTACTCCTTTCAAGGGTTATTTACACTAATCTGTGTTGGTGGGATAAGGCAGGTGTCATCACACTCGATATTTGGGTCATGACATATATTGATTGTAAGGACCCATATGGTTGTTTTGAGCCTTTTGTTGTTGATATGTATTACTAAAATATTTAGAACAATAACTTTGCAGAACTTTGTAAGAAACAACAAAGTTTAAGGTATATTTTCAAAACTAGAAAGTTAAAACCAATAAAGAAAATATGATTTGCAACAAAAAATAAACAATATTGAAAAGAAGAAAATCGAGTCCATTGAATGCATAGTGTGTCCTTAAGAAAATTGTTCCCCTCAAGTACCTCAGGTTAATGGAATATATCCTCCCAAGATAGAACGATCTTACTCACTGATGTATTGGTACCTAAAATAATGGTGTCAAAGAACCACTCAAAGGCAGTGAAGTACACAAGCGCCATTTGTTTGTGCAAAATAAGAAGTTCATAAAATTCGTTGTTAAACAATGAGAGAAAACTCTTCTATTTATAGACAACAAAAGGTAGTGCGAACAGATTCTTATTGTACATTATCAAAAATGTCACAAACCTTTTGAAAAGTTACAATTTTTTTGAAAAGTCACAACCTTTGTCAAAGTCACAACTCTTAAGAAAAATCACAACTCTTCAAAAACGTCACAACTCTTCAATTCTATTCACACCTTTGAAAACCCAACAATCTCCCGTATGAATGAGGAATGACTTTAACAAAAAAGAAACTTACAAGTATGTACTTGACAAGCAAGAATTAATTACATCTGGATAAGTATGGTTGCCTCTGAACTTTTCATAGTGAATATATATTGGATATACTCTATCGAAAGGTAGATTTGATATCTTTGAACTGTCAAGCTTTGGTGTATACCTAGACAACCACATGTCACATACACATAATCTATCATTTACCTTATATGGTTCTTACTATTGTGTTCATTTCAGCGTTGAAATCCTTCTGGTTTCATGAATGTGTAGAGAATGTGCTTTTACAATCATCCTTTTTGAAGCGACTTGCACTTCACACTCACATAGGTGATTTCTAACCGTGTTATTGCATAGATATATTTTTTGGTCAAATCTGCCAAAAATAGAAACCATTAAAAACATTAGGTTTTATCTACTCGTTAAAAAGTCTTAATGTTTTATCCGTGTTCCTGTGCACTGTATTGATCATCATGAAAATAGATTGAGTTATTGACAAAGTAGAACCTCAGTCACAACTTTGTTTGATCTTCTTTAAGCAAGCTCTTGAGGTTCTCTGATCTGCTAGGTAGAGTTACCGCCATGATGATTTCTTTGACGATCTCTCAACTCCCTGTCTTGCTAGACCTTTAGTAATTAGATCCGACTTGTGAAGTCAAATGATAAATTAGTAAAAGACTTGTTAAAATTTTTTTTTTAATAAAAATCAATTGCGTACCTTAATTTATCTTCACTTTTATCATGTGTATTGTAATAGACTAACCTTGTTTGATATGGAAACTTATTAATATAAAGAAATCAAGTTTGAATAAAAATCAATTGCATACCTAATTTAGCCTTCACATTTTTTATGTGTATTTTGTAATGGACTTGGAAACTTATTAATGTAAAGATCTAATTTGAATAAAAATTAATATAATTGAATACTTTATTTTACCTCCACTTTTATTATGAGTAACTTTGTAATTGACTTGCCTTGTTTTGATATGGAAATTTGATGTAAAGAAACACAATTTGAATAAAAATCAGTTGCATACCTAATTTGACTTTCACTTTTTTCTAGTATAAATAGGAGTTTGGTATTGGGCTATTGGCATACCCATCTTCTATCTTCCTATAATATTTTTGGTCAATGTTTTCTGTGTTGGTATTTTGGTTTTAGAAAGATTTTTGAATCTTACAAAGCCAATACTTGGCTTCGTACTTAAGGTAAGTTGTTTCTTTTCTTGATGTTTTGAAGTTCTTTAGTTTTATCTCTCTCGTATCACTTAATGTTGTTCCTGTTGTTTACCTACAAGTTGTTTAACATGTATAAATGACTTTTTTGACAATCGTTTCATGTTTAGATCAGAAACAAAGTCAAAATATTAGTTTATAAAGTTTGATTTACAATTCTTTTTGTTTTTATGGATTCAAAATAAATTATTCCTACATGTATGTTTTTAATACAAATAACGCTTTGAGATTTTTCTCCACCTGTAACTACATCAGATTTACCCCTGAGTGAGGCCTTTGAGAAATGCCTGTCACGCATGTTGAGGAATAAATGTGACGAACTCTATAAGCCGAGCTGAGAAATAAAGGTGGAGTCAAAATTTTAATGTAATGATCTTTGCAACAAATTTTAAAGTGACAAAAAAAAATTACAATCACAAATAAAATATGAAGAAACATGATTTTATTGATAAATATGATTGCGGGTACAATTTTGTTCCTCCCTTGATTCTACTCTCGTAAAAATTTAGATTTATCCATGATTAGAGGGCCGTTAGTGACGTATTTCTCGAACTAGGATGATTTAATTTGACCTCTATATGAATATTCCACAAATTTGCGGAATATTTGAGATCTTGATCTCTTTATGGAATTTTTTAGATGCCTTTTAAGAGAATTTAGTACCCTTTATATAGGCATAAACTAAGGTTTAAGGTTGAGTAGCCTCCAAGAATCCTAATTTGAGTTGAACACAATTTGTAGAGTCCCAACTCGAATTGAACATATCTTGTAGAGTCCCAAAAAAATTCAATGTCTACAAATACCCTGCTTCAAGGCTTGTCGGAGTGTAGACTTGATGAAAGTCAAAGACGAGGCTTCAAGTACTAATTCTTCCACCTTTGCAGCTTCAGATTTTCAGATTTGATTTATGAGAGAAGAGATGAAGGGCAGATTTGATCCCACTGGGCGTGCCAATTTTTTTGCGGCATTTCATCATCTTCGAGGGGCAAACCAAGAAGTATCTTTGAGCAAGTGGATAAGTTTTTGGTGTAAGAAACCTCAGAAGTATGAAGTTGCTCCAGCGATGAAGGAAAAGAAGTTTGCTCGCCCTGAATCAACCCATAATCCTAGTGGGGGCTTACCTGATACAACAAGGTGGTCACATGTCGAAAAAAGGATGTTTTTTGGACTTGGAGTGAGAGATGACAAAAGGGATGAAACATATCTAGCTGCTTTCTTATCTTGTTGGTTGTGTGCTTTCCTTCTTCCCAATAAGGAGGGTGAGTTTGTTCATCCTGGGACTTTCAAGATGGCAAGCTTAATGGTGAGTGAGAGGAAAATCAGTCTTGCAATCCTGGTATTAGCCAACATCTACAATGGTTTAAATAAGATCTCGACTTTATCACAACTTCATCAAATTAAAGATTGCTTCCCCATCCACTATGTTTATGGCTTGTTTGATCATTACTTGAAGACTCATTATGCATTTTCCATTGGAGCCTTTATTCCTACTATGGTAATATATTCTGGAGAGGGTGGTGCAAGGTATTTTGACAGCAATGATGCAAGAAAATACATTCATGGTGGGGAGAATGTGGCTTGGACATCTACTATGTTGCATAAGACGTACCCTTACTTTCATGTGGATAATAATCATGCACCAGAGTTGGAGTAAAGCTATTTCATGAGTATTCGCTCTAACTATCTTCCTCTTCGATGTAGATATTCATTCATTATTAAGCCATATAATCCACATCGCTTCAGTCGTCAATTCGTATTCTACCAAAACATCCCTGGTATTATGAAAAATGATATTCATAGTGCTTTTTTGGACAAGGGTCTTACGTTTTGGCGAATTTGCACTATGAGTGGATCTGCATCACGAGCAACTTTTCCTTCAATCACACCTAATGCGGGAAAGTCTTTTTGATCTAACTATTAGGCTTCATGGAAGAAAACTCATGGGAAATTTCTTGATGATCATTTGCAGGCTTTAGTGGATGTTGCTAGGCCGATTCCCGTCGTACATTTAGAGGTTTCTAGGGAAGTATGTAATAACAAAGTCCTTAACACTGGTATGCCTTATTCTTTAGGTGTTAAGATACCCCAGAAACATAAAATAAAGTATTAATTGCCTTCGATAGCATTAAAAAGGAAGACACCTACTCAAGTCGCTTATGTTTCCAAGAGGTTGCTTGAAGTTGAGAGTGAAAGTAGTAGCAAGGAAATTTTTTTAGGAGATTAAGGGTATTAGACGATGCTATCCCACCCATGGTCGAATCGTGTTACAATGCAAGGAGCACTATAACAGTCTCTCTCAATAAGGTATGGTTAATACTGTTACTCTATCGACTATATCTTAGCACTTTTTTACTTGACTATTTATCCCTCTCTTTTTGTGGTAGGAGAACAATATTGCGACACCACAATGAGAAGGGTCATAAGATAGTGGTAAGTCTATATCTTGTTCAGATTTGATGAAACCACATTATGTGACTCAAGTGGAAAAAGGGCCACTTTATGTCTCTTGCGATGAGGTTAAAGGCTATTTGGGGTATGAAGCACCCAAGCATCCACCACCTGCTATGTCCGTAATTGATGGGAAGAAAGTCATCCTAGATGCTCAAAAAGATTTTATTTCTGCTCTTTGGAAAGTTATTAAGGGCAAACTTTCAAGAAGTGACGTTGATTCTGCTTCTTCTCTTAGAGATGAAATTCAAGTAATTATCAAAGAGATGGACTGCAAGGATGTGGATGTTTCACCTTTGAAAAAGTTATTGAACTATTTCTTTGATTTTGCGGCTTCATAGGATCAAGCACGATTAACCCTTCATGATATGGATGTGGAAAGCTCCATAAAAGAGGTTTTTGTAGCAGCAGGAGAACATCTTACAAATGTTATGTTTGAGGAGCAAGATAAAGTTGAGGAGGTGTCCTTCCTTCGTCAGCCACTGGATAATATGAAGAAGGAGATAAGAGTGTTGTGCAAAAGAGCAAAAGATTTGCAAGTCCTTTTGACAAGTGCCAAGGATGAAGTTTAAGGAGCCAAGCTAGCAACCTTATTTGCAACCCTTGAATTTGATGCATGTTTTGACGCGGACTTGACGAATGATCTAGGACAAAAGAAAGAGCATCTAGAGGCTGTGTCAAGAACTGATCAAATTACAAACTATGCTTGGATTAGATTTTATTTGTTTATTTGCTTTAGAGTTTGATTGATATGCTAGATGATTTTTTTTAATGAGGATAATGTTTCCTTTTGTTTCATCTTATAGCCAACATTATACATATGTTTAATTACATTTTTCAATTTGCTCTTTATTCTTTGATTGGAAGTTTGAATAATCCAAGCTCCATCCACATTCATGCCAATAAGAATAAAAATAATAGAAGTTCCTCATTTCTTTAAGTTTCTGCATTCGAATATGGCTTGAAAATGTTGCAGTTTTAATGCTTCAATTTGAAAGACTTTTGAGGGCTTCAACTTACTCACTGGATTGATTTAAGAATCCGACTTGCAAACTTAGAGATTTTGAAGATTTCAACTTGTATACTTGGAGGAATTGAAGACTTCAACCTGTATACTTGGAGGATTTGAAGACTTTAACATGTATACTTGGAGGAATTTAAAGGCTTCAACTTGCATACTTGGAGGATTTAAAGAATTCAACTTGCATACTTGGAAGAATATAAAGAAACTTTAAGCATCCTGTTAAAGAAACTCATATTTTATAAGGGT
>JAJOOR010016409.1:0-33398 GCA_036250505.1 Solanum acaule | reverse complement strand
TATATATATGGATATATGGTAGAAGAGGCCGTAAAGTAAAGAAGACCTATGCATCAGTGTACTGCCATGATCACATATTAGCTCGATTTTATTGACGGCTTGAAGGCGAAGCCGCCTATTTCTTAGGGCAAAGGGTCTCGACCACAGCAGAATGAGGTTTTTTCCTTTACCAATACCTATTTTTACGTCTTTCTTCCGGAAACTTACGAGATGCTATTTTTCCAGGGAGTCCGACTCTTCAATCGAAAAAAAAGTATATATATATATATATATATATATGGTAGAAATGGGAATAACATGTGGGCCCCTTTCCCTCTCTAATAAGAGCCTACAAACACACTATACGTTGTATGTTCGAAAAATTCTATAAAACATAATAATTAACAACTTAAAATATTTTGTTATATATTTAAAATGACGTTAAAAGTACTATAAATAACAATAATTAACAACTTAAAATATATTTTTTTTAGAAATTTTTTTGTTGACTCTTGAAATGGTATCGGTGACACGTGAATTTGAATAGATGAAACAATATATATTATTGAAAGTTAACGAAAATGACGTTAATGTTTTTATAAATTATAACAAATTAGCAACTAATTTTTTTTTGAAAAAACATACAAAATATTAGTTGGCTAGCTGCAATGTATTTTCAGAAGGCATTTCGGAACATTAAAAAAGGTCATTTTTAAAAGAAACTACAGTATTTTAATTTAAATTACTGCATAGCTTTTTTAAAATGCTGAGACCAACTTTAATTATATTCTTTCATTTGAGGTTCAACTAGTGACGAAGAGCCCGTGCTAGCACGGGCCCAATATTTATTTAAAAGTTAATTTTTAATTGATGTTAAAAAAATAGTTTTAAATTTTAAATTTGTATATTTATCATGTATTCATTTTAGAGTTAACATGAACGTTTACTGCCATATAAATATATATAATTTATTGAAATTTAAAATTTAAAACTACTTATTTAACTTCAATTAAAAATTAACTTTTAAATAAATATTGGGCCCGTGCTAGCACGGGCTCTTCGTCACTAGTATATATATAATTGTTGATTTTTTTTCTAAATTAGGATAGCTTCTGCTGTAACTGTCTGGCGGAGCTAGAAATTTGGCGAAAGATGTTCAAAATTAAATATACACTTATATTAACTAATTTATTAAATATACACTTATAGTTAATTTTATTTATAGATAAAAAATATTATTTATAATCTACTTTGTTAATATATTTTTAGTTAGTTTATAATTTTCAATGTTTAGATATATTATTTCAAATTGGGGCTTGTAAAATTTTGTAAATATTTTATTTTGTAGTAAGATCGAAAGTTACAATTATATTGTTATAGTTTTTCAAGTTCGAAGTTAACAATTTACTTTGTAAATATTTTGTTTAGCATTCAGTTTGACTGTAACCTTTAATCTTATTAATTTAACATAATGAACGTTGATATTTCAATATAAGTATTTGTACTCATGTGAATTTTACCGTCTTTTCGAAGATTTCTATTCATTTAACGTTTTTTAAGTTTAGCTTATTACACATGTAAGTGAAAATATATTTGATCACTTTTTCAAACACCGTATAGTTGTAAAAGAATCGAAAAAAACCACTAAAGCCGAAACCAAAAAATCCAACTTTATGTGATTTGATTTGGTTTTTAGATTTAATAAACCGATATAATTTATTTAGATTTTCTTTTAATAAAAATAAAACCAAACAGACCTGTGTACACCCTACGACATATACCATGTTGATGTACTTACTATCAGTTATATAAAGCAGATTCATACTTTATAGTGGAGTAGTAATTTAAAAAACGGTAATAAGCTATTATGCATGATCGTTTGTGTGTGTTTGTCTATTTTTTTACAACTATTTTGTGGTTGCACTAAACCCTAAGGGATCGATACTCAAGATAATATGGGATATATATTCCAAAATTAACTCTGATATTAAATTTATATTTTATGTAATTTTTAATACAGGAGATAAGGTGGAATATATGTTCCAAAATTAACTCAGAGATTAGATTTATACTTTATTAAGTTGATGATATAAACTATTAAAAATATAATTTATATTTAGCTGGTCAAACTGTTTTGAAATACATTAAATACTTACTATATAAGGAAATGCGACATTCCTTTTCGGACTGACCAAAAAGGAAATGATGCCACGGACGGAGGGAGTATATAACTTACTTTACTAGAGTAATAAAAATAGAAAAACGGGTTTTATAAATAACATTTCAATTTTACTCTCTACTCGGGACCCATCTAACCATCTCAACCCCGCACCCCTTGGCAATTTCACCCGCCACTGACCTTGCCTATAATATTTTTGTTAGATTACATATCAATGCATTTGAAATAATATTTTTTTCATTTACTTGCCGAATAAGAAAATAAATAAAAAAATCACTTATTTTTTAAGAAAACATTTCCCTATCATTTTTTAGGTAGCAAAATAAGAAATTTTATTTTTCCATGTATGAAAAATATATTTAATAAAAGAAATTAAAAAGGTTCCTTCATTTCCATGGTTACTTTTTAAATGGCTTGAAACCTTTCCTCGAATTCTTCAATTTCGATGGACTATATAATCAACATTACTAGAATTACAAATGCTTTTGACTTTTCAATTTGGATCTTCACCAGTATTTTCAATAAGGTACAAAATATACCCTAAGATCACTTGGTCGAGAACAAGTTATCTTGAGATTAATTATCTCGAGATAAGTTATTCTGGACCACCATATTTATGAGATAACTTATTTCATCACTAAAGTATAAATAATATGATGAACTAACGCAAAACAAAATAATCTTACATTTTTTAAAAAGAGTTGTTTAAAGCATAATTAATATATAATTCATCTGAATGAAATATTCCCATTAGGGACATTACAGAAATATACGCTCAGCAGCGCTAAAACTCAGAAAGATTCAAAGAAATGTAAAACTCTACCATATAACTAGCTAACCTAACAACTAAGAATAAAAATTATAAAAACAAAATAAGAAAAGGAAAAGAAAAAAAAAGAGAGCAATGTTTAATAAGGAAATAATTACTACTAACTATACAGCATTAATATGTTGAGACTGACCAGATGCATCGTCACAAAAATCGAGCAGTTTTTGTAAAACGGAAATTTGAGTTCTGAGAAGAACAATATAATCAGCTGTTTCTTCGAACAACTGATCTGCTTTTAATTCGCCATTGTTGACTGGGAGAAGTTGCTTCAGAGCTTCCAATTTTTCTGAAATTGAAATGGAATTATCATCGCCGGCGGTACTGGTACTGTTGTTATCTACTCCATTTTTTGGTCGTTTCTCATTGGAAGAATTTCTTCTCGGTCTTCTCAGCCGCAAGCTACTCGAGTTTTTTGGCCGTGAACCCATTTGGTGCCGAGAAGAATGGAGTTTCTGTTGAACGGAACTGGTGGTGTTAATTTGCTACTTATAGCGAAAGAGAACGGTGAGTTTTGGGATTTGCCACTTGTTTCTCAACTAATTACAATACTGCCACCACAAGTGTTCCATTAGATAATTACTATGGTGAGAAGAATTTCAATTTATAATTATAAAAGTTTTTTTTTGTTTTTATATGTTTTAACATCTGAATTTAGTTTTATAAAAAAAGTAATGTAAATTTTGGGGTGAATGCTCAAATTATTTGTCGTGATTTTTAAAAGTAAGTATCTCAAATTATCTGTCTATTTAAAGTTTCAGGGAAAGCAAGGACACGTGTGAACTCGAATAATTTTGTGACATACCGTCGATCTACTCTACCCTACGCTACCATCTTTCTTCCTTGTGAATAAAATTAATTGTCTTTAATAATTATTCTTAAAAACTACAAATATTTTATTTATTGAGATGATGATAAATATTCAGTGAAATAAATTACTATATCTTAAGATATTATCAAAAAGGATTTCTGCAATTTTTTAATTTATGAGCATTTTGCTAAAAACACGTATAAAAGAGAAACATGATAAACTTATCGAATATAGTAATATATTTGGTCAGAAAACGACGATAACTTATCGAATATAGTAATATATTTGGTCAGAAAACGACGATAACTTTGGTGTATGAATCGAAAAATTGTCGCGGGACGATGGGCACAACTAGGGAGCACGAAATTTATCAGGAACAGTAAAGCTGTTTTTTATCTTCTATGCCACATGTTAATGGACAGGACCTTCAACTTTTGTTTACCAAATTACCCTCCTCAAATATTCAAATAAATTTGAGCTCATTTCGTATCAGAGATAAGAAATAACTAATTTTAAGATATTTTAATACGAATTTATCTCATATTTGATTGAGATAAAATTATGGAATGACTTATTCTAAAATTAGTCATTCGGATTGTAATGTTATTTTTATCTCATAGTCATAGTAAAATAACAAATCACAAAATAACTTATTTCCTAAATAAAAGAGTTTACTTACCCACATTTTTATACTTTATGGGGTCATGTAAATATTAAGAACTCCAATCATGTTTTTTTTTTTTTTTTGGGTTTTACCCTCCTCAAATATCCAAATAAATTCGAGCTCATTCCGTATCAGAGATAAGAAATAACCAATTTCAAAATATTTTAATACAAATTTATCTCATATTTAATTGAGATAAAATTATGAAATGACTTATTCCAAAATTAGTCATTCGGATTGTAATGTTATTTTTATCTCATAATCATAGTAAAATAACTTATTTCCTAACCAAAAGAGTTTACTTACCCACATTTTTATACTTTATGGGGTCATGTAAATATTAAGAACTCCAATCATGTTTTTTTTTTTTTTTTGGGTTTGACTTGGAGCATTTTAATTTTTATCTCTTATTATGATTTATACAAATGATTTTTATGCGTTGACGTCATACATGACATACAACAAAATCAAATTTAAATCTTTATGATGGAAAGACCCAATGAAATGTTATTATCATGTTAACATTAATCCACTATAACTAATAAGGACAAGGTAGAAACACAATCTCAATAAATTTAAAGATTAGACAAGTACGTACTATAATAGAAGCATTGAACTTGACCATCTAGAAAATTAATTATATGATAAAACATACACTATAATCAATATGAATTACTATAGCGATCTCAAGTCATTTATGACTTGCTGGCACCAACTGTTTGGTCGTCTGGTCGTTCGTTTGAGTTTTAGGCCTGTTTCCTTGTTTTGGAGCTTTTGAACCTTGAAAAGTTAACTCTAGTCAAAATATCAGGTTAACGACCTCAGGACAAAATTCTGGCGGTTCCAACCAGCTTCGAAATGACTAAATTAGGCTAGAAGCAATTTAGAAGAGATAAAAATTAATGTGGCCTAAATAAAAGGAAAGAGTACGTGTGAGAAGGGCAATAAAGTCAAAGTAGAATTATAAAAAGGGAGCGAAGAGGGGTTGATGGCTTCCAAAGAGGGCGCATGTGAATGTGAGTATGGGGCCAGCCTAAAAACAGTGTAACATAGAAAAGAAAAAAAAAAGAGAGATAACCACATCCACGCCGGTGGCCAAACGGAAAAAGCACATGCCATCGGATCGGATAAACACATGCACACAGGATGTGTTCGTTCGTTTCAATTTATTTGTCTTATTTTGAAGGAAAAAATGATAAATATATCTTCGAAATATCGTAAATGGTATGCACTATGCAGATACCCTCCGCCATACTTTTGGGATATTGGTGTCTTGCCGTCCAAAACCTAGAGCATATATACCCTTCACTCTAACGGATGACTAAATAGAGACACATAATGCAATCTTATCCGTCGGGTCGGTGAATAAGATTATGACACGTGTATGTTCGTTAGTATAAAGGGTATATATGCTTTAGTTTTTTGGTGGTAGGGGCACCAATGTCCCAAAAGTATGACGGAGGGTATCTGCATACCATTTACGATAGTTCGAGGGTATATATATTTGTCTTTTTTCCCTATTTTGAAGGTATGTCACATAAATTGAAACAAAGAAAATACATTACTCTCTATATTTAATACGTACCAGTAATCAACTCTTTATCCACAAATCACACCAAACATATTTATAGTCATAAGACTAAAAAAAAAAATCTTTATTTTTGTGTCGAATTGAATTAAGATAAAACAAGTTAAAATAGAGGACAATGCTACTTTAAATGGCAAATCGAAATTTTCAAATTTTTTTTTACTTCAACACTAATTTGATTGGAAAGAAAGGCCTGAACAGTATTAAGCAATTATTTATGTCCTACCTTTTATCTCAAAAATTAGATTGTATAGTTGAAGTTAGGTTAGATATATATATGTATATATCTGAGCCCGGCCTCGCCTTCTTTCAAGTTACTATTGTCATAGTCGATTCGCCTGGTCCGGAGGACAACGAGCAACAAGTACGTAAAAATTTATCCATATCGAATATTTATATCTAATCAATACATATATACATGAAATTAATATTAATGTATACGTAATAGTTAATTATTGATCAAGTAGGTCGACGTAGCAACTCAAAATTTGAATGTGAAGTCTAATGACGAAAATAGTTGAAGAAAGGCATGTGTCAAAGTATGGACAGTGAAGCAGCATGAATGGAACAGCATGTTCTGCACATTCCCTGCATGCTAACTTATTTTCTATTCTCATAATTGCTGTTTCCTTGCTCCTTCCTTTTGTCACCATTAATTTCAATTAATAGAATAATTAATTAGTAATCCACTATGATTAATGAACTCACTAATCAATAATTAAAGCATATGGGAAAATCACATTCTCCTACTTATAAATGGATAGGACTTAATTAATTCAGTCACATGTCTGCATGTGATTGATTTCCTTTAATTTGCTATGTATATACGGCATGTAAGCCACGTGTGACACTTTTGCACGTTGTATCACTTGTCATTAAATAAATATAACTTGTTAATACCGTAACTCAAATATCATCATAGCCAGATGTGTTCTTTAATATTTCTGCAAAAGTTAAACACCAATTCTTCTATCACATTCTCAATTGATTTTAAATAATCACTTGTGTTATTTTAAAAAGTGAAAAGAGATCACATATAACTCTGAATTACTTAAAATGGATTAGCTATATTTTATCACTAGGTAAATAACATGTGCTTCGCGCGGTAACAAATTACCTTAATAATCTTCTTCATGAGCATTCAATAATATATGTATTTTTGAGTATCATACTCTAAATTGTCAAAATTATCTTATTGAGTACTAATGTCGTACTAAAATTAGTACTCAATAAGATAATTACATTCAGTTTCTTCGTGTATTACTTTTTCATATTTTGAAATTTCTTAATAAAAATTCTGACTCCACCACTGAACGTCTTTCATAGATTTTTATTTTTTAAATATTTTTATAAATCAATATAGTAGAGATAAATAATAAAAAAAGATAAAATTACATTAAAATTATTAAAACTTCGAAAGATATTTAAAATGAGTGGAAATGACTAAAAAGAACTAATTGAAACTGGTTCATCTAACAAACCTAATTAAATTTTGAAAAAAAGTGAGTAGAAAATTATCAACTTACTGAGAAAGAAAGAGCTTATGATTAAAAGAATCGAACCAGAGCAATAATTGGTGAAGGATGATGCATTTTTTATTTTGTAATTCTCTTTTACCCAATAATAATTATTTTGATCTTAAATTTTTTAGCTTCTTAAAATATAGTAACAATCTGAATTTTTAATGCTTTGATATTAAATTAAGGACCAATTTAACAATTTTATTTTTCATGAGATTTTCTTACTTACATCTCAAAATAAAGATTCGTTCATTGCCTTAAATAGGTCAAATCAATGTGACTTATGCTTTACGATACAAAATCATGTGATCTGTCCTCGTTTACATACCTCATTAGTCATTGGCATTAGCCTAATGCCTTACCTACTTATCTTTAACTAGCTTATCTGCGCACTAATACATCCCCTCCCCCCAAAAAAAAAATTATATATCTCGATACATTTTAACTATGCCACTTCCAAAACTCACCTCAAAAACATCTTTTAAAAGAGTGTTGGTAGGTAGTTTGTAGTCTAATATGTGAGGTGTCAAACACCAAATTAAGAAAGAGTCATCATAGAATGGCGGGACATTTATGTCAATTAAGGATAAGAAGATTTGTTGGAAATAAGTGAACCAATTTAAGCCACCACATAACGCACCCAAACTTTCATTTTCATTGGCCAATTCATTTACTTTTTAAAAACTTTATAATAATTTCTACGGCCAGTTTTTTTTTTTTATATGACAGCGTTATTAATTAATAATTACTCTGTTTCTAATCTTATTATTTGATTCATTGAGCATTTTTATGTGTCTGTTTGTTATTCCGTCTGCTTCACATATCGACGTTTCAGTGGCTGAAAATGCTCCATTTTCATTATAGCGACTCTTTTATACAAACTATGTAATATGACTATTATAATAAAATATCGTTTGTAGAAAATAATTATTATAAAAAGATTTGACTTCTTTATCAGTATATCGAAAGGTTTCTCGTATCAAAGTGATTCAAATAATATCGATATATAAGATAGTTTCATTTTAATTTGTATATGAAGTACAAATTTTTGAGTAATTTCGCCGCGGAGTTAAATTAACTCACAATGTCTTGTGCACAATAAATATTAGGAGTAATATATAAATATGAAGTACCATAATCGTTTATAATGTTCGGATCATTTTAGTGCATCTCAATTAATTTCACGAGATATATGCCATCTCCCACCAACAATAAGTATCAGGTAACTGTATTTACTAAGACTAAATCATGTATTTAGTGTTTTTGTCTCAACTAGAATTTGAATCTGAGACTTATGATTCTCGTCCCACTTCAACGATAATAAACTTTATTTCAATAGTTTTTCACCCTCCATTTTCCATTAAGATAACCATCTAGTTTTTGTATAAACTGTACATATATGTACAATAGTACAAATGTATCAACATCTAGGAAGTGATCCATGAGCAACAAGCATGTTTTAGGATCCATCAGTAGCAGCATGTGCCTCGTAGTTTCAGTGTGTGCTTTATTCCTTTTGTTTTTTGGTCGCCAAAAGAACACAACCCTCTCCCTTTCCCGGGCCATAGCCTACACAACCAAGCATGACGCGGATGAGAATTTTAGAATAACAGTAAAATTATCATCTTTGCGCTATATATATAATACGTTCGGATTAATTGAGCCGTGAAATTAGTCAGCCACTAATATATGTGTTATTACATATACTGCCTACATCACATCTTCTTGGAATGCGGCCCTTCACTGATCCTAGGAATAATTCCTACACCGCAAATTATCTTCTTTTTATTTAATATATCTAGTAGTGTCGGATGACACCTTCGGGGTTGTTGGGGACCAGGGGCCCTATGGAACATGGTTAAATGTGCTTTTTATAGTTGAACCAAATATGACCCCCACTTGTTTAGTCTAGCATGCAACAATATTGTGCCAGCAGCATATCTTCCTTTTCCATTTTTCCTCACTTTGTCGTTTTGGACTTTTCTTTTCTTCTTCTGTGTTTGTGTTTGCAACTCGCATGCATTGCTATGAATATCAAGCTAAGGCCATACACATTACTTTTATTCCATGCCTTTTTTTTATACGTTTAAAACGTGACATGACTAGCGAGAATTCATGTATCCCAAACCAAAATGTTTGAAATTGAAGCGTAATAATAGTAATTATTGTTAGTGCAGGTATATATCAATAATATGTATTTATTTGAATTTAAATTCTCTCTTTCCGTACATATAATGTTTAAAATTGCAAGCAACCCCATATAACATCTTTTTCAAAAAATCATAATACACACGAAAAATTAAGAAATTTGCGCGATTTCTAAAAAAAGGTCTGTAAATACAGAAATGGGCATTTAAAAAATGGAGTGAGTATACGTATGGATCCCCAACTCATTATGAAGGTCCTTATAAAGTGAGAAACTAATTTTGGGTGCTTTGGGGCACCAGATCCATGGGATAATTCACACGAAAAATTGAGGAATTTGTCCGATTCCTAAAAAAGGGCATGTAAGTGCGAAAATGGGCATTAAAAAAATGGTGTGAGTATACATGATGGTTCCCCAACTCATTACGAAGGTCTTCATAAAGTTTTTTGAGAAAAAATTTTTTTGGTGCTCCGAGGCGCCAGATCCATGGGCTAATACACAAGAAAAATTGAGAAATTTGCGCGATTCCTAAAAAAGGGCATGTAAATGTGAAAATTGCGTTTATAAAATGGTGTGAGTATACTGGTTCCCCAACCCATTACGAAGGTCCTCATAATATTTTTTTTGAGAAAAAAAATTTGGGTGCTCCGGGGCGACGTATTCATGGGCTAATACATACGAAAAATTAAGAAATTTGCGCGATTCCTAAATAAAAGCTTGTAAATGCAAAAATGGGTGTTAAAAATGGTGTGAGTATACATAATGGTTCCCTAACTCATTACGAAGGTACTCATAAAGTTTTTTGAGAAAAAAAAATTAAGGGTGCTACGGGACACCAGATCCATGGGCTAATACACACGAAAAATTGAAAATTTTGCATGATTCCTAAAAAGGGACTGTATATGCGGAAATGAGAATTTAAAAAATGGTGTGAGTATACGTGATGGTTCCCCAACTCATTATGGAAGTTCTCATAAAGTTTTTTGAGAATTTTTTTTTGAGTGCTACGCGACGCTAAATCCATAGGCTAATACACACGAAAAATTGAGGAATTTGCGTGATTCCTAAAAAATAGCCTGTAAATGCAGAACTGTGCGTTTAAGAAATGGTGTGAGTATACGTGATGATTCCCTAACTCATTACGAAGGTTCTCATGAAGTTTTTTGAGAAAAAAAATTGTGTGCTCTCGAGTGCCATATCCATCGGCTAATACACACGAAAAATTGAGAAATTTGCGCGATTCATAAAAATGGTGTGAGTATACATGATGGTTCCCAACTCATTACTGAGGTCCTTATACAATTTTTTGAGAAAATTATTTTGGTTGTTCCGGGGCACCAGATCCATGGGCTAATACACACGGAACATTGAGAAATTTGCCCGATTCTTAAAAAAGGCTTGTAAATGCGGAAATGAGTGTTTAAAAATGGTGTGAGTATACGTGATGGTTCCCCAACTCATTACGCAGGTCATCATAGAGTTTTTTGAGAGAAAATATTTAAGTGCTCCGGGACGCCAAATCCATAGGATTATATACACACGAAAATTTAAGAAACTTGCGCGATTCCTAAGAAATGGTTTGTAAATTCGAAAATGGGCGTTTAAAAAATAATGTGAGTATACGTGATCGTTCCCCTACTCATTATGGAGGTCCTCATCAAGTTTTTAACGAATTTTTTTTGGGTGCTCTGGGTACCATATCCACGAGCTAATACACATGAAATATTGAGGACTTTGTGCGATTCCTAAAAAAGGGCAAGTAAATGACGAAATAAGCGTTTAAAAAATGGTGTGAGTATATGTGATGATTCTCCAACTCATTACGGAGGTCCTCATAAAAATTTTTGAGAATCGTTTTTTGGGTGCTACGGGGTGACATATTCATGGGTAATACACACGAAAAATTGAGAAATTTGCGCGATTCCTAAAAAAGAACTTGTAAATGCAAAAATGGGCGTTAAAAAATGGTATGAGTATACATGATGGTTCCCCAGCTCATTACGGAGGTCCTCATAAAGTTTTTTGAGAAAAAAATTAGGGTGCTCCGGGGCACTAGATCCATGGGTTAATACACACGAAAATTGAAGAATTTGCGCGATTTCTAAAAGATGGCCTGTAAATGCAGAAATGGATGTTTAAAAAATGGTGTGAGTATACGTGATGGTTCCCCAACTCATTACGGAAGTCCTCATAAATATTTTTGAGATTTTTTTTTAGGTGCTTTAGGGCGACAGATCAATGGCCTAATACACAAGAAAAATTGAGAAATTTGTGCGATTCCTAAAAATGAGCCTGTAAATGCAAAAATGGGCGTTAAAAAATGGTGTTAGAATACATGATGATTTGCCAGCTCAATATGGAGGTCCTCATAAAATTTTTTGAGAAATTTTTTTTGGGTGCTCTGAGGCACCATACCCATGGGCTAATACACACAAAAAATTGAGAAATTTGCGTGATTCCTAAAAGAGGCTTGTAAATGCGAAAATGAGCGTTTAAAAATGGTATGAGTATACGTGATGGTTCCTTAACTCATTATGCATGTCCTCATAAAGTTTTTTGAGAAACTTTTTTTGAATGCTCTGGGGCCCCAGATCCATTGGCTAATACACCCAAAAAATTGAGGAATTTGCGCGATTCGAAAAAATGGCCTTTAAATACAAAAAAAGGGCATTTAAAAATTGGTGTGGGTGTACATGATCGTTCCCCAACTCATTACGGAGGTCCTCATAAAAAAATTTGGGTGCTCCGGGGTATCATACTCATGGGCCAATACACTGAAAATTGAGAATTTACGCGGTTCTTAAAAAAAGGCCCGTAAATGTAGAAATGGGCGTTGATAAAATGGTATGAGTTTACGTGATGGTTCCCCAACTCATTATGGAGGTCCTCATAAAGTTTTTTGAGAATTTTTTTTGGTGATCCGGGGCGACAAATTCATGGGCGAATACATATGAAAAATTGAAAAATTTGCGCGATTCCTTAAATAGAGCCTGTAAATGCGAAAATGAGAGTTAAAAAATGGTGTGAGTATACATGATGGTTCCCCAGCTCATTACGGAGGTCCTCATAAAGTTTTTTGAGAAAAAAATTGGGTGCTCCGGGGAACCAGATCTACGGGCTAATAATACACACGAAAAATTGAGGAATTTGCGCGACTCCTAAAAAATGGTTGTAAATGCGGAAATGGGCGTTTAAAAAATGTTGTGAGTATACGTGATGGTTCCCTAACTCATTACAAAGGTTCTTATAAAGGTTATTGAGAAAAAAAATTGGGTGTTCTAGGCTACCATCAATGTGCTAATTTAATTAATACACACGAAAAATTGAGGAATTTGTGTGATTCCTACAGAAGAGCCTGCGAATGCAGAAATTTTGTTTAAGAAATAGTGTGAGTATACGTGATGATTCTCCAACTCATTATGGAAGTCCTCGTAAAGTTTTTTGAGAAAAAAACTTTGGGTGCTCCGGGGTGCTAGATCCATGGGCATATACAAACAAAAAATTTGATTCATAAAAAAAGGTTTGTAAATGCGGAAATGAGCATTTAAAAAATGGTGTGAGATTAAGCGATGATTTCCCAACTCATTACGGAGGTCCTCGTAAAGCTTTCTGAGAAAAAAAATTTGGTGCTCTGGGGCGCCAGATCCATGTGCTAATACATACAAAAAATTGAGGAATTTGCACCATTTCTAAAAAATTGGTCTTTAAATGCGGAAATGAGCGTTTAAAAAATGATGTGAGTATACGTGGTGGTTCCTCAACTCATTATGGAGGTCCTCATATAAATTTTTGAGAATATTTTTCTGAGTGTTTTGGCGCGCCAGATCTATGGGCTAATACACACGAAAAATACAGGAATTTGTACGATTCCTAAAAAAGGGCATGTAAATGCGGAAATAGACGTTAAAAAAATGGTGTGAGTATACACGATGGTTCCCTAACTTATTACAGAAGTCCTCATAAAGTTTTTTGAGAATTGTTTTTAAATGCTCTGGGTGCCAGATCAATGGGCTAATACATACAAAAAATCGAGCAGTTTACGTTATTCCTAAAAAAGAGCATATATGCGACAATGGGTGTTCAAAAAAATGGTGTGAATATACGTGATAGTTCTCCAACTTATCATGGAGGTCCTCATAAAATTTTTTGAGAAATTTTTTTGGGTGCTCCTTGACATCAGATCCATGGTGTAATACACACGAAAAATTGAGGAATTTGTGCGATTCCTAAAAAAAAGGCCTATAAACGCTGGAATAGATGTTTAAAAAACGGTGTGAGTATACGTGATGGTTCCCCAACTCATTATAGAGGTCCTTCTAAATCTTTTTGAGAAAATAATTTTGGGTGCTCCGGAGCGCCAGATCCGTAGCCTAACACACACGAAAAATTGAGGAATTTGCGTGATTCCTAAAAAGGGCATTTAAAAATGGGGTGTGAGTATATGTGATAGTTCCCAAACTCATTACGAAAGTGCTCATAAGGTTTTTTGAGAAAATTTATTTGGGTGCTACGGGGTGCTAGATCCATGGACACACAAAAAATTGAGTAATTTGCGTGATTTGTTCAAAGGGGCCTCTAAATGCGGAAATGAGCGTTAAAAATGGTGCGTGTATACATGATGGTTCCCCAATTCATTACAGAGGTCCTTATAAAGTTTTTTGAGAAAAACATTTTAGGTGTTCCGGGACACCAGATCCATGGCCCAATACATACGAAAATTGAGAAATTTGTGCGATTTCTAAAAATGGCCTGTAAAAGTGGATATGGGCATTTACAAAATGGTGTAGGTATACGTGACGGTTCCCCAACTCATTACCGAGGTTCTCATAAAGTTTTTTGAGAAAATAATTCTGGGTGCTTTAGGGTGCCAGAGCCATGTGCATACACACGAAAAATTGAGAAATTTGCTCGATTTCTAAAGAATGGTCTGTAAAAGAAGAAATGAGCGTTCAAAAAAGGTGTGAGTATATGTGATGGTTCACCAACTCATTAAAATGATCCTCATAAAGATTTTTGAGAAAAAAAATTTAAGTGCTCCGGTGCGCCAGATTAATGGGCTAATACACACGAAAAATTGAGGAATTTGTGCGATTCATAAAAAAGGACCAATAAATGCGAAAATGGACTTTTAAAAAATGGTGTGAGTATACGTGATGGTTCCCCAACTCATTACAGAGGTCCTCATAAAGTTTTTTGAGAAAAAAAATTTTGGTGCTCCAGGACGCCAGATCCATAGTCTAATACACACGAAAAAATTGAAAAATTAGGGGGATTCCTAAAAAAGGGCCTGTAAATGCGGAAATAAGCGTTTAAAAATTGTTGTGAGTATACGTGATGGTTCCCCAACTCTTTATGAAGGTCCCTATGATGTTTTTTCAGAAAAAAAATATTTGGTGCCCCGGGGCTCCAGATCCATGGGCCAATACACACGAAAAATTGAGGAATTTGCGCGATTCTTAATAAAGGGCATGTAAGTGCAGAAATGGGTGTTAAAAAAATGTGTGAGTATTTATGATGGTTCCCTAACTTATCACGGAGGTCCTCATAGTTTTTTTGAGAAAAAAATTGTATGTGCTCCGGGGCGCCATATCAATGAGCTAATACACATGAAAAATTGGGAAATTTGTGCGATTCATAAAAAAAGGTCTGTAAATGCAGCAATAAGAGTTTTAAAAATGATGTGAGCATACATAATTGTTCCCCAACTCATTACAGAGATACTTATAAAGTTTTTTGAGAAAAAAGTTTTGGGTGCTCTATACGCCATATCCATAGGCTAAAACACACGAAAAAAATGTAATATTTGCGCGATTACTAAAAAAAGGCCTATAAATACGAAAATGGGCATTAAAAAAATTATGTGAGTTTACATGAGGGTTTTCCAACTCATCACGGAGGTTCTCATAAAGTTTTTTAACAAAAAAAATTTGGGTGCTCCAAGGCTTCGACCCAACCGAAAAATTGAAGAATTTGGGAGATTCATAAAAAAAACATGTAAATGTGGAAATGAACGTTAGAAAAATTGTGCTAGTATACATGATGGTTACCAACTCATTATGATAGTCCTTATGGAGTTTTTTGAGAATCTTTTTTGGGTGATCTGGGGAGCCAAATTCATTGGCTACACACACGAAAAATTGAGGAATTTGTGCGTTCCTAAAAAAAGGCATGTAAATGCAGAAATGAGCGTTTAAAAATACTGTGAGTATACATGATGGTTCCCCAACTAATTACGGAGGTCCTCATAAGGTTTTTTGAAAAAAAAAATTGGGTACTCCGGGGAGCCAGATCCATGTGCTAATACACATTAAAAATTGAGTAACTTGCGCGATTCTTGAAAAGGGGCTTGTAAATGTGGAAAGGGGCATTAAGAAAATGGTGTGAGTATACATGATGGTTCCCCAACTCATTATGGAGGTCCTTATAAAAAAGTTTTAGAAAAAATTTCTCACTGTTTCGGGGTGGCAGATCCATGGGTTAATACACACGAAAAATTGAGAAATTCCTAAAATAGGGTCACTAAATGAGGAATGGACGCTTAAAAAATGGTGTGAGTATATGTGATAGTTCCCCAACTCATTACATAGGTCCTCACAAATTTTTTTTTACGTGTCCAGAGGCATCAGATCAATGGGCTAATACACACGAAAGATAGAGTAATTTGCGCGTTTCCTAAAAAAAGGTATGTAAATGCGAAAATGGGCGTTTAAAAAATGCTATGAGTATACGTGATAGTTCCCCAACTCATTACAGAGGTCTTCATAAAGTGTTTTGAGAAAAATAATTTGGGTGCTCCGGGACGCCAAATTCATTGTCTAATACACACGAAAAATTGAGGAATTTCACGATTCCTAAAAAATGGGCATGTAAATGCGGAAATGGGTATTTAAAAAATGGTGTGAGTATACGTGATAGTTCCTTAACTCATTACGGAGGTCCTCATAAAGTTTTTTGAATGCTCCAGGGTGCTAGAGCAATGGGCTAATACACACGAAAAATTGAGAAATTTGCGTGATTCTTAAAAAGGGTCTGTAAATGCAGAAATGTGCGTTAAAAATATGGTGTGAGTACAGATGATGGTTCTCCAACTCATTACGAAGATCCTCAAAAAGTTTTTTAAGAAAAAAAATTGGGTGTTGTGGGTGCCAGATCCATTGGCTTACACACGAAAAATTGAGGAATTTGTGCGATTCCTAAAAAGGGCATGTAAATTTAGAAATGGGCGTTGAAAAATAAAGTGAGTATATATGATGGTTCACAAACTCATTACGAAGGTCTTCATATAGTTTTTGAGAGAAAGATTTTGAGTGCTCTGGGCGCCAGATCGATGAGATAATACTCACGAAAGGTTGAGAAATTTCTGCGATTCCTAAAAAGAGGCTTGTAAATGCAAAAATGGACATTTAAAAAACGGTGTCAGTATACATAATTATTCTCCAAATCATTTTGGAGATCCTCATAATGCTTTCTAAGAAAAAACTTTTGGGTGTTCTGGGCGCCAGATCCATGGGATAATACACACAAAAAATGTAGGAATTTTCGTGATTCCTAACAACGCCTATAAATGCAGAAAATGGACGTTAAAACAATGGTGTGAGTACACATGAAGGTTCCCTAACTCATTACGGAGGTCCTCATAAAGTTTTTTGAGAAATTTTTTTGGGGTGCTTTGGGGATCCAGATCAATGAGCTAATACTCACGAAAGATTGAGAAATTTGTGCGATTCTTAAAAAAGAGTATGTAAATATGAAAATTGGCATTTAAAAAATAGCGTGAGTATACGTGATGGTTCTCCAACTCATTATGGAGGTCTTTATAAAAAAAATTGAGAAAAAAACTTTTGGGTGCTTCGAGGCGCTAGATTCATGGGATAATACACATGAAAAATTAAGGAATTTGTATTATTCCTAAAAAAGGTCTGTAAATGCGGAAATGAGAGTTAAAAATGGTGTGAGTAGACATAATGGTTTTCTAACTCATTACAGAGGTCCACATAAATTTTTTTGAGAATTTTTTTTTGGGTTCTCTGGGGCGCCAGATCCATTGGCTAATATACACGAAATATTGAGGAATTTGTGTGATTCTGAAAAAAGGGTCTATAAATGCGAAAATGGGCGTTAAAAATTGTATGAGTATACATGATGGATCTCTAACTCATTATGGAGGTCGTCATATAGTTTTTAAGAAAAAGATTTTGGGTGCTTCGTGCGCCAGATTGATAAGCTAATACACATGAAAAATTGAGGAATTTGCACGATTCCTAAAAAAAAGCTTGTACATGCGGAAATGGGCGTTCAAAAAATGATGTGAGTGTACGTGATGGTTTCCCAACTCATTATGGAGGTCCTTATAAAAAATTTTGGAAAAATTATTTTGGATGCCCCCGGGCACATGTATGTCACATGATACATGAGATAATAATACACACGAAAAATTGAGAAATTTGCGCGATTCCTATAAAAAGGCCTATAAAGGTGGAAATGAGCATTAAAAAATGGTGTGAGTAAGCATAATGGTTCCCTAACTCATTACGGAGGTCTTCATAAAGTTTTTTGAGAAATTTTTTTTGGGTGCTTCGAGGTAACAAATCAATGGGCTAATACACACGAAAATTGAGAAATTTGCGCGATTCATAAAAAGGCTTGTAAATGCGAAAATGGACGTTTGAAAAATAGTGTGAGTATACATGATGGTTCCCCAACTCATTATAGAGGTCTTCATAAAGCTTTTTGAGAAAAAAATTTGAGTGCTCCGGGGCGCTAGATCAATTAGCTAATACACACGAAAAATTATGGAATTTGCGTGATTTCTAAAAAAGGGCCAGTAATCGCGGAAATGACGTTTAAAAATGGTGTGAGTATACGTGATGGTTCCCCAACTCGTTACAGAGTTCCTTATAAAGTTTTTTGAGAAAATTTTTTTGGGTGCTCCGGGGTGCCAGATCCATTGGCTAATACACACGAAAAATTGAGGAATATGCACGATTCCTAAAAATGGGTCTGTAAATGCGGAAATGGACGTTTAAAAAATGTTGTGAGTATACATAATGGTTCCTAAACTCATTACGGAGGACCTTATAAAGTTTTTTTAGAAAAAACATTTGGGTGCTCCGTGGCGCCAAATTCATGGGCCAATACACACACAAAATTTAGTTTCAAAATTAAATAAAAAAAGGCCCTTTTAACTACAGAATGTTCTTGTGAATTATGGTCAATACCGGGTATATAACCATTTGTGTGATTCCTAAAAAGGGTCTGTAAATGCGGAAATGAGCGTTTAAAAAATTGTGTGAGTATACGTGATCGTTCCCCAACTCATTACGGAGGTCCTCATAAAGCTTTTAGAGAAAAAAATTTGGTGTTCCGAGGATCCAGATCTTTGGGTTAATACACAAAAATTGAGTAATTTACGTGATTCCTAAAGATGGGCCTGTAAAATACGGAAATAGGCGTTTAAAAAATTGTGTGAGTATACGTGATGGTTCCCAACTCTTTACGGAGGTTAACATAAAAAATTTTGAGAAAAATATTTTGGGTGCTCCAGTGCGCCATATCAATGGGCTAATACACACAAAAAATTGAGGAATCTACGTGATTCCTAAAAAAAGACATGTAAATGCGGAAATGAGCGTTAAAAAATGTTGTGTGTTTACATGATGGTTCCCTTACTCATTACATAGGTCCTCATTAAGTTTTTATAGAAACATTTTTTGGGTGCTTCGGGGCGTCGGATCCATGAATTAATACACACACAAAATTGAGGAATTTGCACGATTTTATAAAAAAAGGTTATAAATGCATAAATGAGCGTTTAAAAAATGGTGAGTATACGTGATAGTTCCCCAACTCATTACGGAGGTCCTCATAAAGTTTTTTGAAAAATAAAATTTGGGTGGTCCGGAGCGCCAGATCCATGGTGTAATACACATGAAAAATTGTGGAATTTGCGTGATTCTTAAAAAGGGTATGTAAATGAGGAAATGAGCATTTAAAAAATTATGTGAGTATACGTGATGGTTTCCCCAACTCATTACGGAGGTCCTCATAAAGTGTTTTGAGAAAAAAAAATTGGGTGCTCCGGGGCGCTAGATTTATGGGCTAATACACACGAAAATTGAGGAATTTGTGCGATTCCAAAAATAGTACTTGTAAATGAGGAAATGAGCATTAAAAAAATAATGTGAATATACATGATGGTTCCCCCACTCATTACGAATATCCCTATAAAGTTTTTTGAGAAAAAATTTTTGGGTGCTCTGGGGCGCCTGATCCATGGGTTTACACACGAAAAATTGAGGATTTTGCGCGATTCCTAATAAAGGATCTGTAAATGCGGAAATGGATGTTGAAAAAATGGTGTGAGTATACGTAATGGTTTCCAATCTCATTGTGGAGGTTCTCATAAATTTTATTGAGAATTTTTTTTTGGGTGTTTCAAGGTGCCAAATCCATGAGCTTATACATACGAAAAAATTGAGAAATTTACGTGATTCCTAAAAAAGAGCCTGTAAATGCGGAAATGGGCGTGAAAAAAATAGTGTTAGTATACTTGATGGTTCCCCAACTCATTACGGAGGTCCTCATATAGTTTTTTGAGAAAAAAGATTTTGAGTGTTCCGAGGAACTAGATCAATGGGCTAGTATGTTGGATAAGCACCATTATTCGATTCCTTTATACACATCTTAAAGAAAATCCAAGTGACTAACAATATATAATATTGGGAAAATTACGCGGATAAGCAAACATATACTAGTTAATTAGCTAACATAGTTATAGTTTGAATTAATTACGGTTGACAGCTTAATTTTAGGTTTAATTACGTCACTTATACATATGTAAACACAATTTTTTTTTATATATATATAGTGAAAAGGGTCAAATATTCCCTAAACTATTCGAAAACATCTGGATATACCCCCCGTTTAAAGTTTGGCTCACTCGTGCCCTTGCCGTCCAACTTTTGGCATAGATATGCCCTTATGGGCGTTAGTTGGTCTGCTGGAAATATCCAGCTCATTTTACATTTCTTTAAATGCCAAATGGAATTGCCACGTCATTTTTACATTACCACATGACATTTAAAAGAGCTCCGAATAGTTTAGGGGCATAATTGACCCCTTTCCCTTTTAATATAAATGTCATGTGGTAATGTAAAAATGATGTGGCAATTCCATTTGGCATTTAAAGAAATGTAAAATGAGCTGGATATTTCCAGCAGACCAACTAACGCCCATAAGGGCATATCTATGCCAAAAGTTGGACGGCGAGGGCACGAGTGAGCCAAACTTTAAACGGGGGGTATATCTAGACGTTTTTGAATAGTTTAGGGGCATATTAGACCCTTTTCCCATATATATATACAATTATATGATAGATATACAAATACAATTACCTCTCTCCAGTCTGTCCCCTCTCTTGCTCGCCTCTCTCCTCCCTCTCCCAATCTCGTTCTCCAGATATACAAATACATATGTATATTAGTTACATATATACAATTATTTAAGAGATATACATATACAGTTCGCTCCTCTTCACTTTTTGCCCTCTCTTGCTCGACTCTCTCCTCCCTCTCCCAATCTCGCTTGCCAGATATACAAATACATGTATACCAGTTACATATATATAATTATTTGACAGATATACATATACAATTCGCCTCTCCCTCTCCCAATCTCGCTCGCCAGATATACAAATACATATGTATACCAGTTTTTTATATATATATATATATATATAACTGTTTTGACAGATATACATATACAATTTGCCTCTCTCCACTCTCTGCCCTCTCTCGCTCGCCTCTCTCCTCCCTCTAACATGTAGCTACGAATCGTAAATAGCAAACTATAGTTATGCAGCATAATTAAGTTATATTTGAGCGGCAATATGTGAAAATTCCCCTATAATATGAAGTATCACAAATCATATAACATAAGTGATTAAATAGTTTAACAGTTGCAAGTTCATTAAATTTGCGAGATTAACAAGCAAAAGGATCAAAAGTATTTAAAAGTAAACATTTTGATTGATCGAAGGTTAAATGTGCTTAAGCAAATAAGGAACTTGTTGATATTTCAGGGATGAAAAGTGCAAATTTCCCACAAAAATTATGGAAACTGATACAGCCAAATAAAAGAGAACCAAGGTACAAAGAATTTGTTTCAGTAAGAGCTTGGAGAGTTGTCTAACAACCTTCCCAGTTCCCACTTCGGTTCAAAGAGAAAGGAAGGGGCTGATCCGATAGTGTGTCAGTTGCCACTCTTGACCAAGAATTATTTGTGTCCATGTTTTCACTGCAGGTACATGGTAATCCAGTAGCATCTCCAAGAAACTAACACAAACTCATTGCCATAATTTATTTAATTATCAGTAGAAGAACTCCAGTTCACTTATTTTCTGCACTTTTAGGTAGATTTTGAGTTGTGATCAATGCCGATCATAGCTGCAGCCTAGTTTACATATTAAAAAGTTTGTTGATAAAATGATAAGCAATGAGAAGAGAGTTCAACAATCATTTCAAGCGAAAAAAATGAGAGGATTAAAATGTTGTTCATTTAAGATAGAATACCATTGTGCCAAAATCACTGTTTTCTTTCCCAAAATTGAGGCAATTATGAAAAATTAGTGATTCAATACCAAAATTGATTACGATTATGATAAACTATTGCTTCATATACACCATCGTTGAATAAAAGAATATGTGTAGGTGATGCAAACCCAAATGCAGGTCTGCCTCATTAGTCATTGCTGTCTCACTTGTCATTGCTGAATCCCCCATTCACTGTTGTTGTGTATGTACATATCATTCCAAGACATGCAGCACTTAATCTTCTTATGTTGAGGTATATGGAACTTAGGCTCTCTTGGAACGGTAGGATCTTTTGTTGACCTAATGCAGACCACCAAACTATTTAGAAGTAATTCTTAATTATATTCCTAATAGGAGAAGCAAAAATTTGCGAGGAACATAACGTAAAGTTGGAACCTCGTTACTACCTTCTTGGAATGAAAGGCCTGTAAAGTAGGGCATCGGTTGAGCTTTTGGAACAAGTTCCTTTCTCAGCCTCCTAATTTCTTCTTCCTCAGCCATCTAGAGAAAGTAACAGTATAGTTAAAAAAAAAAGATAGCAAGAATGAAGGAGAAAAACTCCATATACGTGCTTCAATCGCAGAACATATGCTTGGATTACCTTCTGCATTCTCTCTCTTTCCATCTTGTATTGTTCAATAAGGCTCATTTTTTCTGCCACCTGATGCAATCATGGAGAAACCAGGAACATAAGTTACTGTGCCTCCACAAATGACAAGCCATTTACAGATCCTGTCCTCTTATCCATGCACTCTCTTTGGTTATTTCCTTACATATTGCAAGTATTTCTCATATGCTTCGTTTTCCCCTAATGAAATATAGCATTGAACAAGAATCTAAAACTAGCCCTTTTTCACTCTAACAACTTTGCTCGGGACTTCTCTTATTGGTGCACTTTCTTTGAGAAAAACTATTGAGATATCCCTAGCAACATTTTGCACGAGACTAAACTAACTTGTTCACTAAAAGAATTACTTTAGGTTGATGAATGACCAAATATAGAATAATCAAAATCTACCTGATGATCAAACTCAGCACGTTCAACAGCCCTAATGTCACTGTGCAGCACCAGATCAACTGGCCTTGTGCTCTCTTTTATCGGAGGCTTTGGCAAACACTAAACAATTGAAAACAGAATAATTCAGTGTTCTTTTCATAACAGGCTGAAGTATAACCCAAGTGCAAAAGATTTGTGCATAATAATCAGAGAGGTAACAACAAGAACCTCCTGCACAATTTCATCCTAATTTCTCTTTGATTTTGGTTTAGAAGAGTCCAATCTCAAAAATACGAGATCAACAAGATGCGTCAATGCACATAGAAAGTCTTTAATGGTTGGAAATGACTATGGTGAAAAGCTTAGGCTACCTCTGGCTCGTCTGTTGTCCATGGAAGGCCTTGTGCAATTGGTATCCGCTGTTTCTCCTCTTCCTCCACCATTTGTTGCACTTTCTTTAAAAACTCTTCCTCTTTACATTTTCCCCTTTCCTGCAACAATAGCCAATCCAATCAACTCCTCAAGTAAATGGATAAATTATTAATTGGATTCAACATGAGATCCTAAAATATGCAGTTCAACAATGATAGGAGACAATTAACTGTTGAATCAAAGAACAGGTAACTATATAAATAAAGACCACCCTGCTAGTGGTCGAGGAACAATGAAGATTATAAATGTCAACAAAGGGAATTGAAAGACCAATATTCCGAGTTTCTTGTAGCCATCATATTCCGTCCATCTTTCAGTGTCCACTCTGCACAACTCACTATTTTGGCGGCAGCTAGCACATGTCAACCAGATATATGCAGCTGCATATTTGGTCATATTTGCACAAGAAGCAACCAATTAGCCAAAGGTTAGAGAAACCAAACACGCAATTCACAAACCTCAGTTCTAAGTTTGAAGGGCTTTTGGGAGGTCGCTTTGAGCTGTTTTCTCTTCCAGTTTCTTTTAGCAAATGTGCCTGATGATTCCATACTCTACAGAATTAAGAATGAAAACAAGAGCTTAAAGATTAACAGAATTCAACCCCATCATACTGTGATGAATAATAATAAGAAAATTCTTACATTGGGTCTGCTCCTTCGACCACCACCTGAAGTCCTGCTTGAAATACTGATGCTTGCAAAAGAAAAAAGAACAGTATATTTTCAGCACTTGAAAGCAAAAATACATATCAATCCTAAATTAATCGGAGGATTGCATTAGATTGACGATCAATAGTCAATTTGTAATGAATCCTTATGATTTTAAAAAATGAAAACAGAAAAACTAATAGAATAAATGAAGTTTCAATTACTAACCATCCATGGTTGCTATCCAATGAGGAGGCACGACACGAATCCAAGCCTAAACTCTCAGAGTTGAGGAAGAAATCCGATGGACAAAACGAAGATGAAGATACCCGTGTCTCGGGAATCTTGGGAGGTTGTAAGCCAGGCAATGCCCATTTTTGTTCCTTGCTAGAATCCTCTGCTTCATTTTCATCATTTTCCCCTTTCTCCTTACACTCTTTTGTTTTTGGTATTGAGAGAAGCTTCTCAAAAGCCTTAACTAAATGCTTCACTCTTCCAGAACCAGTTTCAGGTACACTTTGTCTTGCTTCTTCCAACAACCTCTCCCTCCTCCTCTTTATAGTCCCACCACTCATTTCACGCCGACCCACATCCTCGTTGCCCCTTTCCGCCAATTCATCTGCCACAGAACTATCACGCAATTCAACTAATTCACTCTCGGAAATTGAAACAGGAATCGTTACCTCCTGATCGACTGTAGTCAGACTCAACCTGTGCCTGACTGGCGAATCACCGTAACACCCTGTAATTCGCTCTCCATCGTCATTTTCAGCTCCATTTACTTCATCCAACTTCTCAATGTCATACTCTTCCTGTTCATTTCCACAGCGATTCTTAAAAAACTCTTCTTGAGAAGCCCTTAGACTCTCATAAGCAACACAAAGACACTTTTTTTTCTCAGCACCATCCTTTTCACACTTACAAATCATTTTGGATTTCAGATTATCCTTATTACATTTCTTCTTCTTCGCGATTACAAACTTCCTCTGACTAATCTTATTTTTGGGGGAAGAAGAAGCCAATTGATTAGTATTATGGTTTCTGGAAACTGATTTCTGAACTTTCGTGGCTGATTTAGAAGATTTTGATAAAGCTGGACTGAACTCCACATTTGGGTTCGTATTCTCAGAAATTTTGGAGCATTTTTTAGGCGTAAGCCTAGTGGATTTGCCGTTAGAATCCATAAAAATCACTGGAAAAAGCAATGTGATTGTTGTCGAAGAGTTGATCAGAGTTAGGGTTTAGTTGTATTACTGATTGGCTAGGGTTTTCTGGTTCTCTCTCATTCATTGATCGACGAGGGAAAAGAAGAAGAAGTTGAGCTTTTCACGCTTCTGGAGTTTGTAACGGCTAGTTTTTTTTTTTTTTTTTTGGTAGGCTTGATTTTGGAGCGTTGGATTTGTTTTTCTAAATTATTTTGCAAAACTGGACTGTTAATTAGAGAGTGATTTGAGGTTATTGTTATGGCTAATTTAATATTTATATATAATAAATATATTTTTCAAAGTGCATTAGCCAAACTTCAAAAATATCACTCTCTACTACATATACATTAGCATGTTGTTTTTTCCATTTTAACGTGACACTTTTTGTTTATTAAGAGTCAATTAATTAAAGGTTCATTTGGTATGGAATCATGATATGATATCATAATATGAAATCATGAGATGATGTTGAAGTTTTGTTTGGACATGCGATATGAAATGTGTTGTATATTTTCTCATAAACATAAGAATCTCATAAGTTATAAAACTATTAAAATAGTCTCAATTGTTTATTCAATCTTGTCAAATAAACAAAAAATTATAAAATCGCATAATAAATTATTACAAAGTTATTTGTTCTCCACTTAAGTAATTGTTTCATCTAACTTTAATTGATCAATCTTTAATTCAATAAAAAAAAAAAATTGAACATAAATTGTAGTGTACTAGTCTTTAATACAATTCTCCCACATAGTACGAACAATATTCTCACGTTGAACTTGCATTTCTCGATCATATGACGGAGAAGACGAACCAACATTGTTACTTTGAGCCATTTGTTGGTCATTATCATTCGCAACTATAATTTCATGTTCATAGACCATAAGTATTTCATCACTCATTTGGTATTCTCACAAATAATTATGTAACACTGTACAAACTATGACAATTTTCACTTTTGTGTCAATATCATATGGTTCATGTCTTGTTACACTTATGTGCAATTACACATTTTCAATGCATTAATTTCGTGCTAAAATCAAACATATTGGAAGTATTGATTATCAAACATACATCACCAAATTTGTCATTTTTCATATTAAATTGCTTTAAACATTTCCATATGTAGCCGAAAGAGAAGTTTTTTTTATTATAAAAAAAAAAGTGACTCCCTCCGTACTTATTTATACTCACCAAATCAATTCCTACTTTATCATTTATATTCACCAAATTTAAAGTAATAAGAAATTTTATGTTGGGGAGAATGATAAATTTTAAAAAGTAATGGTGTTTACAAATGAAATAAATGATTAGTAACTTAGTAGATGTAAAAGTGGGGTTGTTTTAACAAAATATAAATTTGTGGTTCAACTTTTCTATTTAAAAATCCCAAATCATGATATGGAATTCCCAAATATGATTTTTGGAGAATATGGGATTCCATCTCATGATATGGAATCAGAGTGAAATCACATGTACAAACGCTAATTCCATCTCACGATTCCATATCGTAATATGGTATCGCATGGCCAAACGCCTACTAAGTTTTACAGTTAAATTGAATTAGATCAATTCACCTAATTTGAATCTCGACAAGCAAAAAATGTCACATAAATTGAAACTAATGAAATACTAGTTTTCATTGCAATTAACCTTATAACTTTATAGCGTACCTTTAAAACAAATGGGACGAAGAAATTTCTATGGCATTATCCATGTGACGGTACAATACATTGTTCTTTCCAGCCAAATGACTTGCAAAAGGTCACAACTTACACTTTTAAGTATTGATATTGAGATATAAATACAGTACAGGACTTTTATGGCATATATAGTATCACCTACAAAATCCGAAATTTTATTTAAGTAGAGAAGAGCAAAGTACCTATTGATACAAATAACTACCGGCATTTCCTTCTCTGTACAAACATGACTCGACAAACACATACAAATGTTCATTTACTAATAATAATAACTAGTAATATGGCATGAATTTGGAGCGGATGACAAAAGCATCTCTGCTCAATCATCAGTGTTTTTGCAATGTAACAATAAAACACTGTGAAGACATGCCAACTTTATTTTATTTACTACTAATAACTTCTAATAACACATGAATCGATCACATTTGACAAAATCACTCTGCTCAATCATCATCGGTATGCTTTTTACGACGATTTTTCTTCCTCTCCTTGTCAGAGCCCGAGTCAGAGTCAGAATCACCCTGCCAATTTATCAAAGATTCAATCAATGGAATAATAACATAACTTAATTATGCGATTCAAAAATAAAAAATACTTACATATTTCTTGCGACCATAGCCTTCATCATCGTCATCACCCTTCCCATAGCTAGGCTTCTTGTAGTCATCTTCCTCGGACCTACCATAACTAGGCCTCTCAATTGTTGAACTCCCATACCCTTCGCTCTTTTTCCCATACCCACTAGATCCATACTCATCAGAATCGGTCTTTCGCCCATAACTTGACCCATATGCTGATTTTTTCCCCTCATCATCATCATCATCACCACCACCACTCTTTCTTACGTTCCCTGATCCATAACCGGTGGATGTTGTTTTACTCCCATATCCACCCGATTCATCTCCATAACCGGTGGATGTTGTTTTACTCCCATATCCACCCGATTCATCTCCATACCCGGTGGATGTGGTTTTACTCCCATACCCACCTGATTCATCTCCAAACCCGGTGGATGTGGTTTTACTCCCATACCCACCCGATTCATTTCCATACCCGGTGGATGTGGTTTTACTCCCATATCCACCCGATTCATTTCCATATTCCGAACTCTTATCCTCGTATTCACTTTTCTTTCCATACCCACCGGATCCGGTTTTGCTCCCATATCCACCTGACCCGTACTGATCATCAGAGTCATGAGTAGTACTTTTTGACCCGTAACCCGAACCATAATCAGATTTGGGCTCATCATCGTCGTTTCGTCCATATCCAGATCCATGTGACTTTTTGGGTTTTCCATATTCGGATCGATTTCCATACCCGGTTTCATCAGATTCAATTCCACTTCCACCATACTCACTTTCACCGTAAGACATTTTGTTGTGTTGATTTCTAAATTATTTTCGTCTTGATTGAATAATGTGATCACAAGAAAATGAATTTTGTAAGTTAGTTGAATTGAAATATAAAGGAGGGAAAAACAGTTACAAGTTGTTGGAACCGGAAACGAGGTTGTTACTCCTATTTAGTGATAGTAGATGGTTTCATAATGAAAGGCCATCATTACTTGATTTGTTATAAATTCAAAGCCGGAACCACGATTTAATATTTATGATTCTGAATTTGCATCGAATTAATAATTACTTGTTTAAATAATTGGACTTACCGTTAAATACTTATACATATATAATGAATTTTCTAATATAAATACTGAATTTAATCAAAATATATTTGTATAGTTTAAATTAGAGTTTGAGAGAATGTTACGAAAGGAAGCTCTTTGACAAACAACTCTCTGCCATTTTGAACAAGTGCTTAGGGTGTTGTTCATCATTATTCCTAAGATACTTAGAATAAAAACTTTGAAGAACTTGATAAGAAACAACAAAGTTTGAAGAGTATTTTCAAAACTAGAAAATTAAAATCAGTAGAGAAAATTGAATCAGAAACAGATTAGAAACAATATACAAAATATTTTTCTTAAAGAAGAAAATCAAGCCCACTGAATGCACAGTGTCCCCTTAAGGAAATTATTCTCATCAAGTACCCGAGGTTAATATAATGGAAAATATCCTCCCCGGATAGAACGATCTTACTCACTAGTGTATCAGTACCTAAAATTACGGTGTTAGCGAACCACTCAACAGCATTAAAGTACACTTAGAATACTAAATTTAGTAGTGGTAGAAGAAGTCCAGAAAATTGTTTTTTTTTTTAAATGAGAGGAAACCCTTCTATTTATAGACAACAAAGAGTCGTGTGAACAAATGTTTATTGTGCCTTATCGGAAAGGTCACAACCATTTGGAAAAGTTACAATCTTTCGAAAATATTACAACCTTTCATAAAAGTCACAACTCTTTATAAAAGTCGCAATTATTTATAAAAATTGCAACTCTTCATTTTCCATTCACACCTTTTAAAACTCAACATCACAGACATTTAAACTACGTCTTAATTGGTAAGTAATTATTTTCATTCTAAGTATGCATGGCTAGATGTTTTAACTCATCTTTATTATGTCAATTGAGCACTCAACTTATAAAATGACTATTTATACACTTTCAAAATTTATGTATCACATTGACTGGGTATCTACGAGATATAGTTAGTTGGAGTGTTGAGTTGTAAGTTGAGATGTGTACTCTCAAAGTTAGAGTATCCAGGTATCAACTTATGCTAAATTTGAGTGTTTGTTCATGTATATGTCTAAACTAAACGGTAGCTTGCTTTCGGACTATGCTGAATTTAAGAGGAAAATACATAATTCATTTGTGGTAACTTATTTTTCTAAAGAAAATATATTTTTAAAATATTGACCAATTGAATATGAAAAAAAAACAAAAAAAAAATTCTGAATTTTTTTTCCTCCATACTAAGAACGCCCTTAGTTTGAAGAGTTTAATTGGATGGAAATCTTTCAGATTGAAACACTAGTATTCTTCTTGGCATCGAAGAATGAAGAAATCTTGTTAATTTTATTCATGGGAATTGCAAAAAGATACAAGACAAAGTATTCCCATCATTTTAAATTTTAATTTATTACGATGTGCTCTATTTGTTTCAATTTATGTGATATAGTTTGAATTAAGAGTCAAATAATTTAATTTTGACAGGTAATTCGGGCTTGAAATCTTTAAATGTTGTGAAATTAAATTTATTTATTTGAAAACTATATAAAAAGAAATACTACAAATGAATGTCAAAATCTAAAAAGTGATACATAAATTAAGACGGGAACATTTGGGAATCATTTTTTACGTTTGTTTGAGATACTTCTATAGATGAACTGAAAACACAAAAAAAAATAATTAGAAAATGGAGATGCGGGGGATCGAACCCCGTGCCTCTCGCATGCAAAGCGAGCGCTCTACCATTTGAGCTACATCCCCTTCGATTATGAATTACAGATAATAATTTATTTATTTAACAGATATGATGGAGTTTGGATTCCCTTTTGTTATTTACTTATTTTTAGTATTTTATTTGGCTCATAGGTCAGTCCAACCCATATTGCTCAAGCCCCACGAGTTTAAATTAGATGGTCCTTAATGATAAAAGAATACCTTCTCCGTTCCTATGTACATGTCGTCCTTACTAAAATTAGATGGTCCTTAACAATACTTTGATCAATTTGAATAAATTGATAGTTATAAATGAGTTTGATTTTTTTTTAAAACTAAAATAACTGGTATACAGAAAAAAGAAGAAAATGAGAAAGCCGTCGAACTAAAGTGAATAAAGAACTAAAAATGTATTATAATTTGATTAAAATAATGAATGGAATTAGAAAAGGAGGAAATAATAAAGAACAAGGAGGAAATAATAAAGAAAAAGAAGGAAATACAAAAAGAAAAGGCGAAACATAAGTACTCCTTCATTCCTATTTATATGTCACCATTTTAGATTTCACGCCCCTTAATGAACTAAGTAAATTTATTATTGTACTCTTATTTAGTATTCTTTTGAAGTCAAGTTTTCAATAAATAAACATAAATTAATTTATTTTGATTAATTAAATTGATCAATGAACATGAATTAATCATTTGATTTTTCTATGTTGGTCAAATTCATACTTTCAAAGCTAATAACTCTCAAGAGTAAAATAGAAAGAATAGTGTCATTTATGCATTGAAATGGTCGAAGATAAATACAAGAGAAGCTCTAATACAGGAACCTTTGTATATATACAATAAAATAAGTAATTATTTTGTATGTACATGTACAACCTTAGTCTAGGTTGTTACCCCCATGAGACAACCTCTAGGTCATCCCCTTATGAACAAAAAGGCCCATCCATTAGCTTTATTCTTTAAATCTATTATTTTGGGGGAAAAGAACTAATTTTAGCCTTGCACTTGGTTAACAAAGCAGATTCTTAAAACTAATTATCTTTGGAAAACACTTGCAAAGATAATTAAGGTTGTGGAAAAGTTGCAGATTACAAATGTTGCAGATAACTTGGGAGGAGAAGAATATTAAGCTTAAAATGTTATTATTCCCCAAGCTTAAAAAAATTAACAATCACATTGAGGCGTCGAGGAAAGCATCAGAGACATCAAGTTCCCACGTTCGGTTTTTTAGCTGAAGGCATTCCTGCAACCACTTCTTCTTCAATGCCACACGTAAGGATGTACGTGCGGCTCAATTAACACATCTTCGAGAAGTAAGAAAGATGAAATCACCCAACACCTCAAATCCTGTGCTTGAGAATTCAGTACAGGAAGGTCACACGTAAAAATAGGAAAGAGTAAAGAAACTAATCCACGCCGGCAAATTTCAATTTCACCCGAAAAAAGGATACATGGACACCATGTTGAGGCAAATGCAAGAACAAAATAAGCAGTCTACTACTTAAGTATGCACCTATTGACAAGCAGTACATTTATGCACAAACGGCTCAAATATTTCCAGACTGAGAAATTAGTGCATTTAAACAATGACCTCTAGATGCATTTAAGAAGATCGTTGGACTTTCTAACTGGTACTTCTTCATTATCATGGACATAATTATCCTAGAATTCAAAAAGGTAGAGTTGGTGACCAACAATTATTTTGAACTCTGTCGAACAGCTTATTTGACAGTTAACCATCAAAAGAAAGTAATTTCAATTATATTTTGCTATTTAATTCAATCAAGCATTATTATTGTCCTCAGATATGATACTGTACGGATCGGAGTTGATCAGGTATGCATTAACGCCAAAATGCTTGGATTTACTCCAGAGTAGATTCTCTTTCACACACTTCCTCTTGCACTGTGGAGTGGGATATCCAGGTTCACATACAGGGTGGAAACATCCCTTATTATCAAAGTAAGGGTCACACTGACAGGAAATTTTTTATTAATCAAGCATAATGATCCACAATCTTTTCTCAGATCGGTATAAGAATCCCACAATATCTGAAAGATGTAATCTCTCTGAAGTACAATAAGTGTATAACAAAACAGTGTATACCTCTTCAGTGATCACACCCTTGCGGACAAAGTATCTCCAAGCTTCTAATGGATATCCACTATCACAATTCACAACCATCCCCACATAAATAGCCCTAGCATGCTACGATATCATTTGCTGACAGAGAGATATTCTGCCTCACACATAAAAATTGAACATTAGCTACCATAACTAGAATAAACTTGCAATTTTTTGCATGAAGGAATGAATTTACCAAGCCATAATGAATACAGAAACGATCAGACAACGACTCAGCAGCACCAAAAGCCCAACAAGAACCACAATGTCCCTGAAATACAAACGATCAGATTGTTAGAATACCTGGAAAGAGCAATTAGCATATTCAGGAGGAAAAATAATTGATGAAATTAGAACCAAGACAAATCACCTGATCTGCGTCGCGAAACAGAACCAGTGCATGACATCAAAAGATGGAAAACATTAGCACCACTCTACAGCACTAAACCTGTGACCTTTTAGTTTGATCAGAGTACAATGACAGTAATATCTTCTCTATGATGAAGGAAATCATACCTGAAGGATTGCAGATTCCGCTTTAGCTTGGGATATTGGATTTTCTGCAACAACCTGCTTGCCGTTCACAAAAGAAATTATGTATTCAACAATGGACTACAGGAAGATTAAATAACTTC